>JAHZNB010002187.1:0-36279 GCA_027744295.1 Callyntrura guangdongensis | reverse complement strand
GTCTTATTATCGAAATTAGAAGTGATAAAAGAAGTATTCTTATTAAAATACCTTGGTTGGTGTACACACCTGAAGCTAACATCTAATTTATGGTCAGTGCACAATTACTTGTCAAATTTCATCTACTTTTTAATCACTTTGTCTTTATGTCATTCTTAGCAGCACTGCTATCTATACAAGTTTGTATTATAACTAACCGAGACTATATCTAGTTATTGTTCGAATGAAAGGTGAGGGATCTATAATGAAATTAGGTAATTATAATAAAGCTTGATGCGTATCCAGAAACGAAATATAGTGGGTAGTGTCATTGAGCTTGGTGAGTTTGGTGAGTCACTAATTATTCTTTCCTGTGCGAGGTATGCGGATGTATGAATTTAGATACAGCTACCTGGTTTAATTAAACTGGCCAATCTAATTTACCGTTCTTAATTTCATTAATCGTTTCAGTCTAGATGTATCTGTAAGTAGGCCCTTTTTGTATAATTTAAAATGTACCTGGAGCGGACAGGGTTATTTTTGAACCTTCCACCTAAAGCTTCATAAAGTACTTATACAGCAACCGTAAGTTACCATAAACTTTTTAATAAGCGAGTCCTTTGTCTTTGTAGGAGTATCATCATGACTGTGTCTCTGTGATAGTTTAATGAAGCTGCAACAGTGATAAAATTTAGCAAGTCATGTCATGTTTAATATTCCTTTTGTGTCGCCTTGAATAACATCGTTGTTCTTAGTTCCCTTTGTTTTACGAAAAAGCTCTCCGCCAACACTTTCCCATCAAAACTTACACTGATGTGGTTGTGGTAATCTTTATGGCGTGCAGCAGCTGGGCAGGTTCGTTACTCATTTACGTTCATTCATTGTGAAGATGAGGCTGCATGAGTTCCAATTTTACTTTTTGGCTACCCTTTATACGTGGTCACTTGATATTTCATATGTCTTCATAATATTCTCGTCCGCTTTACTAGGTCATTCATTCATTCAACAATCTGCACATCACAGTTGCAATCAAGTGTGGGCTGCCGCTGTTTATTGTAGCAGACTACCGACTGCGACTTGGCTAACTATATCGACAATGGAATCATGCACATTCAGAGATGTATGGTACGTGCGTGAATACTAAACAATAGGATCACTTTTACTTTGGGTTATGTATGATCGAAATTAAAAGTGATATGGCGTTATTATCATCATTATCATTTAAAGAAACCTGTAACGAACCAACTGCCAACACAAAACACATGGCAAAAAATCACAGCGTTGTAATTTGCAATATTTCTATCATATTAAAAAATAAATGGACTGCAAAAAATCTAGGTACATACATATTCATATTAAAGACACCCTTTGTTGTAGCACTATCATAACAGAAAAGTTTTTAAACAAATTAATTCAAAATGTCGTCTCTTGTGTGGGATGTTTATATTACACACTTTTTTCTGAGAGTCATGTAAATTTAACATCTATCCTTATTACTGTTGTTGTTCCTTTTTTGTCCCACACAAGGAGAAATGAGCGTTATGCATCCACGTGTGCATGTGGAATGTACGAAAAATTATTTGAAAAAATATTACCTATCTACAATCCCAATTCGTGTCGCCTTGTAATATGAGTCAAACGTTAAATATTTATCTAGATAGGTATGTGTATATAATTTGAGAAATTAGCACATGTCACCACAAATTCACCCAATACAGGACAAAAAACGGTGGCATGATTTTGAATTTCAACCCCCAAAATTTCTGTTACTGCTCATTAGTTCGCTTGACAAATTAGAGCACTATATCAGTTTACAGTCTCCCCGTCAGTACTGTGGGTATGTTGAATGTTGAAAAAATGTCTCGATTACGTACTTTGTGGTTATAGAATTAGTTTGTTTGCTTGAAAAGCTGTTCAAATTAAGGTGTACGTGAACTGAACACGGCAGTTAAATCTCGTTTCCAATTATCAGATCACTTTCAAGTGCAGTTAATGATTCCCTAAGGTTATTATTATAAAATGCACGGAATTCAATGAAAGTTATTCCCACTCTGGTCATCAGTATCCAAACTTGTAAAAATAAAGTTATTCTCCCTCTCTTGCTCCCCCCTTTGTCATAATGACCGAACCAGAGGCGACTCTCAACATATTATTTACAATTACACGACAAAAATCATAATAATAATGGGTTAGGCAACGACGTGTGCGTGCGTGTAAAGTGAGTGCATATCTGTAGTGCATTTAAACATGGTTGCGCGCGGTAATAAAACGGTGCTATTTAAAAAGTGGTTGTGCATTTGACATGCTTGTTCAAGCTGACCTCGAGTTTGTGAACCACGCAAGGATCTAGTTATCAACTTAACTTAATTGCAACATCTCCTTGTTGTGGTCAAAGTATTGGTGAGTAGGTACTTAATATGAGTGTAAAAAACGACATTATTGTTGTAGGAGTATAGTAGATGTGAGCGGAGTGGAGGACTTTTGTGGATGTAACGACAGAACGTCGTGTTTAATACAGTTTAATATTTTTGTGGGATCCAGTTTTGGTATTCAGGCTACGCCATGAATGCGTCATAAAATTGTAAAGGAGATAAAAAAATGAACGTCTTTGTGTGTTCTTTCTAATAATGCACGAATGTGCTGCAATGTTGAGTCATTTTTTTCGTTTTATCAGTTTTGATTGACTGCGAGAGCACAATTAGCGAAAGGTTACAAGTACCAACTTTGATGCAGAGATAAATGAACAATTTACAACCAGAACCACACACCAAGTACTCTGGTCCTAAAAAGGGATAATAAGGACATACATATGTATCACATCATTCCATAAAAGCGAGGTGAAAAGGAGAAAAATATAGTTTCTACATTTTCTGAAATTAATGTGTTTTGTTTGTCTTTTTTGTTTGATGTAGGATACCCTTTCCAATTTGAGTTTTGACAACGTGTTGGATAATCAGCAGGATCTACCGTATGAAAACAGTATCGATAATCATGTAATTGGCGACGAAGCATCGGGTGGAGCCAGTGGTTTAAGAGAAGGACCACATAATGCTCACAATAACCATCATCCTCCAGTTCCTGGAGAATTCTCTTCTAGTGGCCAAGGAGCATCAATCCCTTCCGGTTCCGGGATAAATCCGCCCATTCCGGCACCTCGCAACTCTAGACAAATCAAACAACCAAATTCTATTCCTCTGTCAGCAGGAGCTATTAATGGTACAGAAGGAGGGCTAGTGGGTGGTTCCAGAAACGAGATTCAATCAGCACCAGTGAAAGTTTGCATAACGGACGCAGACATCGACATGGATGAGTCAATTCATCTTCCGCCTGGGGCGGAGTATATTCCCAGCATACGTAAGTTCATTTCATTGTTATCAGTTAAGCTTTTATGTCAACTTTTAAGATTAGATGACAGATAACACAGTAAATCGTAAGCAAATGAGTGCAGCAACAGTAGAATAAATTAAAGTGAATATGATTCTGCCTTTTTTTTTAAAAAAAAAAAGAACGACAAATTCATGTAATGCAACTTGTCGTCGAAATTGATTGATGTCTTTCTGCGAGATAGTTACGCAACTCTTTGAAGTCACACATGATTATACCCGGAATCTATTCAAAATCTACTGTCCCCATATGAAATGTACGTATGCTAAGTACCTGATTTAATGACATACTTAAAATTAAAATTAATTATATGCTTCATCTAGGAAAAGGAATAATCGATCAACGTTAGAGATGTAACAAAGTGACAAGGTATATTTATCAAAAATATGTTATCGTTTTCCCTGAGAAAAAAACAATGCATAACAGAACAGAGATTTGCTTATCGTGCACCAAGCGATTAAAATGCCATCTGTATTTTATCTGAGCACAAGTTAAAGTTTTAAATAATTGTAATGCTGTAATCGTTTTTCCGAGCATTATATAGTTTCGCTTTTCTGTTCTTGTAAGAGGATTCAAATATTCTTACCACTTACATCATAACTGTGAGTACGGCTTAAGGCAATATTTTTTGTCATGCTTAGTAACTTTGTAATAATAAGCGAGAAATTTGTCGTTTTCTCAGCGATAATTCTAAACGCTTTACATACAAAATATTTTGCGTTTTTTGTTCAAAAAGTAAACAAGAATAGCGGAAGCTGAAAGGGATGTGAATGAAAGTTGTTAGATTAGGCGATTTGTGTGCGATATACGATATTAGTCAGTGTGGTTTCACGAACACAAGGAAAGGTGTGTTAATAATAATTTGATATCATCATCATGATTTGTATCCTCCCACGATACCTATTATGTAGTTGGGTAGTACCTAAAAACCCTAACCAATCGTAGTAGTATGGCAGCCTACTTTGTATCATTGTATCTCTACAGAAGTACTTGTATTGCGAATTACTTGTTATACATTAATTATAATCTCAAAGAATCAACCACAATGCAAAAATGTAACAATACAAGTAGCTATTTTTATTGAACACTCAGCACCCTGAAGCGTGTTTGCACGCTTAACTGCAAAGAATGGGGTACATGGTACATGTGCAAAAAACTCTGCCAATAATGCAATCTTACGAGTCCACAGCGAAGTTACTGTGTACAGCCACAGCGCACTCAGTGTAAATGGTTAAAATAAACTTTAACGAGTGGTTGGTTACTATTTAATTTAACGAGTGCGAGGGTTAACATGAGGTGCTTTTCACAATCGCGGAAAGAGGGCGTCTTCTGTATGCCTTCGATGAGACAGCGGAAATTTAGTACTCTCTCCTCTCGCTCTCAACATTTTTACAATAGTGGCACGTGATGCCCAGTGCAGCATTTTTGTTTTTTCATATGAAACATTAAATGATAAAAACTAAAAATGTCATACCACTTATCTTTGAGTTCTTTATTGCTGCATTCATCTTTTTGTAGACTGACACAACACAATAGTAATAACTTTTTACAGGAGGTCAGCCACGTTACACCATTTTGCATCATGTCATGTCATCCATTTCAACAACAATGCAAAAATTCTTTGAGAACAGCCCATTTACGTGTGTGGGCACGAAAGTATGGGGAAAACATCATACCTCATCATACATTGTAGACCTACGAATCCAGTAAAAAAACAAAGACCCGTTCTCTTAATTAATAACTTTTTAAAAAAAAATCAGATACCGAAATGTGTACGCGTAGGTGCCCGTCATTTTGAGTGGGATTCTAACATTTTCTTGCCTGTGAAAAAATGTTTTTTTTTTAAAAAAAGTAGCAGTATACCCGAAGACAGATTAACATGGCGTGAGCTAGTTGGCACAGAATGTTGCTGAAGAAAAAAAAACAAGTCGTGTTATAGGTATGAGGTTAATTTAGACAATTTTAAGAATTGTTTTGCGACGCTGCTAAACGATATATTATAACGGCACTTTTTGCATTTTATGAGCAGGCAACTCACGAACAGTTTGTTGTTATTGTTGCTGCTGCTGCCCTCCTACCTTTTCTCGATGCACCATAATGACGTAAGGGAGTCGAATAAGTGTAACAAAGGAAAGAAACAATCATCGACGGGACTTCATGAAAAATTATTATAAAGAATAGACGACGCACGAACACCACTCGGCTACATTGTTAAAGACTTGTCACTAATATACAACCTTTCTGCACATTTTACCTTTACATTTTTTGTCGACAAAGTATTCCACAACTACATATTACGGATATTATGAGACAACAAGGCAGGCATTAATCTACGTTAAATGTCGGTAGTCGGTACCTTGGCTGTCGGCAGGTTTCATAAATAATTGTTGTGGTACATAAAAAGTATACACTTGTTGTACGTGTCATGTGTCATCAATGGAACAGCTAAACAGAGAGGACTATCAGGTTATTTGCTGCAGACACGGTACAATGTGCAGTATGAAAAATGTCTTTAAAAAATTTAAGTTCGTAAAAAGATGAAAAAACGACATGCAATGTAGATAGTATATTAACACGGTAAGTGGGTAAGTGGTTTGTCAGGGACGATCCCTTACCTTTCTTTCTTGCTCTCCTGCATTCATTGACAAGCAAAAGGGAATCTTCATAATGATGACAGCGGCAGCAGTGTATATATGAGTCAAGTGTAACGAACGACAGGTAAAAACGACGAACGACAGGTACGCTTTTGTACACACATACAGGGTTGGCAAAATACTATTTGCTTTGATGTTTATAATGCAATTATACATGAAACAGGCTGCATGGTTATTATCCCATTTGCGATCAAACAACTCCTGAGTTTTTCTACTTACCTGTTTTTAAACAAGTGATAAAAAAGGCACATACAATTTCGCAGAGATACAGACAGGTGTATTTAAACAATTTACAAAATATCTCAAAACAGTTACAATGTGTGTAGTCGTAGTGTGTATGCATGCAAGCATGGCACTGCAGACTCATAGAACACATCACGTCGAGTCTTGTCGTCGTCGTCATCATCATGAGCCTCTCTGTGCACAAGTGTGTACCTTTTAATTATCCACTCTGTGGTGTCATATATGTAATTCTTTATCAGTATGCATGCATTCACCTTAAGCATAATTATAATGACAAGTACGTAGTTAGAATGAGTCAGTGACAGACAGCTGAGTATTTCTACTTGGGAACTCTTACATTTATTTTTAAAAAAGTGAAAAAACTTTGTAAACATTTACATTTTTATTAAATTTATTATTGTAAAAGTACAAAAATTTTGTACTGTCGTTTATCCTTATTGCACTGCATGTAAGAGATCCACACAATTTTTGCCGCAGGAACTTAACATTTTTATTACACTTGATAAGCCCAGAAAAAGTAATTTATTTGTGCACAATAATGACGATAAGCCTTTGACAGCAACGTTGTTATAGGGTTGAGGGTTCACAGACAGAGTAGCTGACTCACCCACCCATACATGCAACATTAGTAAGTTTAAGGGTTTTAATGATGATTGCCTGTCTTTCTACGTGCGCGGTAATTTGGACTACACATCATATAACAGAGAAACAAAGTTTGTATAAACATACACAGACGAATGTATATATGCAGGTGGGATGTAAAGAAAATATGAACACTGAACAGGTTACAAGTTTACCTTTATATGTAAGACTTTACAAAGTGCAACCGAAATTTTAATAATATCTATCCCATTTCATTGATGATATATATACAAGTGAACAAAAAACTATCTACATAATTGCTAGTTCAACAATATATGCTATGCTTTACAAGTTGTGAGTAACTACATTAGACAAAAGCAGTAGACCAGAAGGACTAGAGTTACCAACTTTACACAGGTTACTGGCAATAAAGAGATGTGTAACGTGCCACCACAAACTGCTACAACCATACTTCAATTTTGGCTGTAGGTACACATTCACATACATACATACACATATATACATGCGTACTTACTAGTTGCATGTGGCAAAAACGATTCCCTCTCAATAAACTTGTGTATATAGACGTGCACGTTAAGAATAAATTTAACTGCTTTTTATTGGCAGGGTATTCAATAAACAACAACAAGGATTCAGACAGAATTCAGGCACACCACACTCGTATAACATCACCTAAAGGCAGGCATTCAACTGAGGGAGAGAATAAAACGCTTTAGTCATGTGCTGACCAACTAAGAGTTTTCATGTTCATGATCATTCCTATAACTGCCTAGAATTGTAAACTGTGCACTAATCCAATTACACATTCCTATTAGATTTTTGTTTAATCGTGTTCAAGCTTTACCAAATCCGCATAAGGAAAAGCTTATTTATTTTTTTTAAATCCAGCCGTAGCGAAAAGATTGAAAAATTGATTAATCATCGACCGTTTACGTGGTGTTGGTGGGTATAGTGTTGCAGAAAGTGTGTTGCAATCGTTGCAACAAAGGAGTTTGTTTTTCCTGTGCTTCATCATCTCATCGTTATTGCCATCATTCCCCCACGTAAAGATTTCAAAGCGAGTTAAGATTTATTATACCTGGTAAACTATAAAAGCATACACATAATACCTATTTGTAATGTTTGTTTTAAAATACTACGATGTTTAAAAGTTTATAAATTCTTTTGTGAAAAAAATACTTAAAGTGTACTTTATCAGGAGAATCATGTATTGATAAATCGTCTTCATCAATTTGAAGGATTACGTTACATCATGTTGCGATTCTCATGATTTTGTAAAACTAGAGATTAAAATCGTGATATTTGTATAAATCAAGACTATGTGTACACAGAAGAAGGGGAAAAAATAAGATAAAATTTTCTTCCTTTTAAAATGAGTTAAAAAAAACTTAATAGTCCTGACGTAAAAGTTTTCTAATTTTGTACTACTCACTACTATTAGTAGATAAAACCGTGTATCGTGTATGCATGCAACTTCTTCTGGTGCTGCTCTGACCATTGCTTTAATGTTGAGTGGAGTGTAGTTCGTGGTTTTCAACATTTTGTTTGGTTTTGTCCTTTTTCAACAGTTGATCTTCCAAAGAGTCCGAGCCAACTGAAAATCATCAAAGGAGCTGGGTTTCTCCCCACGGAAGAGTCTGGTGAGTTGAATAAAAAAAAATTCATTGACAATTCAATGGGACCATTGAGAAATTTATATTCACTGTAGTTCAATGTACACTATATCATTGGATTAAATTCACACACAACCACACTGTGAAGTGCAACTTCTTTTCGGCATATAAAAACACCTACACATACTTACAAGCGCATCAATTGAACAAGCTTTGCAGAGATAATGTTGCAAAATATGAGAACTCAATTAATCGTTGCTACACGTAAAGTATTTATGACATCGATGACACTTTATATGATGGGCATAAAGTTTTTTTTTTGCATTTACAAAAATAAATCATGGACAACATAATGTTTTTATTTGCATTTTATTATTAAGCTGTGTACACAGTGAAAAGGTAATGCCCATGTGGCCCTGTGCTATTAAACATTCTAGCCAAGATGGCTTTTTATTTTTTTACTGCCTTCCTATCCTGCAACCCTTTTTGCGTTGATATAGGAAGTCATATAAAGTACACACGGTAGATATAGATCAGATCACGATACGTTATTGCTTTTCACATAGGCTTTCCTGAGCAGTTCGCAAAGTGGCTTCTGTGAAGGTGTTTGATAATTTCAGAGTTAAATGAAAAAAATATAGAATAAATTACACATATTACAGTTTAAATTGGATTGGTTGCTGATTTCACATAAATATAACAGACATTAAATTAAATGTGCCAGAAACTTTGAGTAGTGAATGGGTTTTTGGTGGACACAGAGAAAAAATGTCTATAAATAGACAGTAGAAAAAGTGTACAATCCGAATCTACAGTGCCCTTCAGTTTCTCATCTTTATCATTATGCACATTTAGGTATGAATTTACTAAAATTAGATTCTATTATATGTACTTGCAAGCGTTCAGTGAGCTCTTTGTATGTAGCGTGTGGTCACTCGTATGTGAATGTTACTGTATTCTCTATGGGACAATATGATGACCTCTAAAAACGAGTGAAGTTGAAAGTGAAGTAGAAAAATTGCTGACAAGTAGTTAGCAGTGAGTGTTCACAAGCTGTCCACGGAAAGGACTTGTGATATCTTGTATGGAGCCTACTACATGTATGTGTGAGTGAGAGGATCATTTTCATTGTCGTTATTTACCATATATACATCAATCCATACACATGTGCTTTCAGTAAAGAGAGTGATGGATGATTATCCTACTAAACACAGGTATTAATATTTTGGTTTGCAGTGAAAACCAAGGTTCACGCTCTTCAACAACATAATCACTAGTTTTCTCACATAAAATACACCCAGAGCTTATAATGGTCATCCCGTAGCATCAATCTTTTTATCTGCCAGCAGGCTACGGCGTGTATGAATTTCAAGATTGATAATGATGATGATGATGATGATGCACACTAATTCCATGTGTGATGTTAATGTTGCTTAGATTAACGTGTAACTTTCCTGGTCATGTCATAAACGTCAATGATGGTATGCTAAAAATAATAATAACGACAAATTATGCTGACCAGTAGTAGTAGTAATATGAAGAATCGCAATCATATTTTCTTCTACATAAACATGCGCTACCCGTAGGGTATCTTGTGGTTGTGGATCGCCTTTATCATCAAGGTGCGATTATTTTTTTAAGTTATGCATAACCACTTTATTTTTTAATGTTAATCGTCTTTACACATCAGCCATCAGCTATATATTACCTTACTTTTGTGTGATAGCAGTCACTACAAAGGACTCAACACACATCATCAACGAAAGCCGTGAAGAGAATGAACAGGTAATAAGAAACTGTGTCACCCGAGTTCCTACCTGGTTGACATATAGGAAAAAATGCTAAATCAAATGACTAGATTCTCTAGGGAACTTTTCTTTTAGTTGGCAAACCCATTATCACACTTGTGTGCACAAGATTAAAAACTGGATATCTGATTACCCATGTAATACGCAAGTTTCGTTTAGTTACTATTTTCGGGACAAAGTTCATTATAATAAGGTAGTTGTTGAATGAGGCGAAGCAAGATCAAGTATAAGTAGCACCAATCAACACGCAAAAAAACTTACCTGTCGTGTTGGTTTTTTTCTGCCACATGCATTCTTCAGTTCAGCAACGTTATAGTTTTGGTTGAATGATAAACATTTTATGCCTAAAAGGCTGGCAGTGAGGAGGGCATGACATTGGACAAAAAACCACATAAATAAGTATGTATCTACATTGAATACACACAGGAGCATTTTAATGCAATAACTTTATTCAGTTCACTGCAGCTATCTACATAAACACGTAGGTATATAAATATAATACAAAGACCTGGAGTGACGCTGTGGATTACGAACTAGCTATTTATGTAGATTATAAATGATTGTGCAGATTGAAGTGCCTGGCGTGGCTTTGCAAATTCTTGTCCTTTTCGACCTCTACAACTTTGTTGTAAATGTAAATTCAAGTTACACAACTTGTTTGCAACTTGTAACCAGTTCTGGAAGACAGTATAATGTCTGTTAAAATTATCCGTACGTACATATGTAGTGGTTACGTACACAGAGTCAGACAGCTGGAAGTGACAATGCACTGTTGTTGAAATAAATGTTGGGCTTGTTTCGTTTGTTGGTAACTGCAAATTGTGGAAACACGAATAATATGTGGATTCTAGACGATTACGAGAGAGATTCTAGATATTTCGCGGCGAGACATGTTCCACAAACTACACTCTTAAGGAAGGACTAATGACTTTAGTAGTAGATTGCTAGTCCGATAAGAAACTTGACGATACCAGATCTCTATACTGGTTATGTGTAGATGAAGAAATATAAGGAAAAAAGGCCTGCATGTGAAAACTTTTTCTCTGAACACACCTGAAAAACTAGAAGAGTTTCCTGAGATTGAAAATTGCAACACACTTGAAAACTGATTGATTAGTATTCAAAATACGTTTTCATAAATAAAATTTTCACTTACCAACCAGCTTTTTTGTTGGACAATAGACTCCTTTCTGCAGTTGAAGGTTGCATGATATTGTTGACGTGTTACATGCATCCATGCATGGTTATAGTTATGATTTGAGGCAAGGTGTTGTTTTGTACCTGTAATCAAATAATATCATCATCAGCACAGTCACAGCAGCAGCGTTGCAATTCACAATAGAACAGAAAAATTATTCGTGATCATTATTATCATCATGAAGGTTGTGTTATATGAGTTTATAAACCCATTATGTGTTTTTGTTTTCATTGCATCCATTTGCAGGTGAAATGGCAAACTTTGATAGCGCCGATGCCGACCACTGATATAAACCATTAATATTTAAAGAAAGAGATGTCATATACACATTTTATTGTACTGATGATTTGTTGAAGTTGATAAAGGAAAAAAACGTTTAAAAATTGACGTAACTGACTGGTCGTATAATGGGATTCAATGACTGTAAAAATACAGCAGCAACTTTTAACAGCCAGACCAAGAGATCAAGGCCCATGTAGCTTAAATACATTGTTTTTGCTAAAAGAAAACTGCGCTATTCATTGCCTGCCAGTGTAACCTTATGTATTACATAATTTCACTGAGCACGGTAAAATTGTGCAGATATTATTTTAATTCATGACAAATTGATATATATCAGTCAAGGAGAAGAAGGCGAACACACTTTTGTGCAAGAATTTTTTCAAAATTGACAAGTCATATGCAAGACAAGCTTTTTCGTTAGGCATTGTTTAGGTACCTATGTGTATAAGTGTGGGTAGGCATTTCAGCGCTTCACTTTTCAAATTTTTTAACAACTTTGTTGAACCTATAATTTTAATAATTTGTATTGACTGTCTGACAAGAAAAGGTATAGAGTGTACTGCATTTACATTTTTCCCGTCCAAAGCAGTCAGTCAGTCTGTATTTTGAGCAGTTCTAAAAGCATTAAATAGATCAACTTTTTCTTCTCAAGTAATTTAAAAATAATTTTGAAAACTCGTCATCATCATCAATAAGCAATTGTAGAGTATTATAAACTTGTTTTTTACTTCCATGTAGTAATAATCGTGTTGCAAGACAAAGATGTCGCCTGTCGGTCTGATGATCATTACCCCATTTTATCGTTCACGAACTAGCATCATCACTCTCATCTCAACACAGCACAACATCCTACGCATGTCCAAGAAAAATGGGAAGTAGATGAATGACCCAAGTCTGCAATTGTATGGAGGACTAATGTTGGTCATCTCTGACTCCTCTCCTTAAATTGTCTACCGAAATAACAATACTTATCATCAAAAAGGGAAACCATTTACTCATATAATACAGTCAGTCATGCCAAACAAGAAAGTATGGATTTCAACACCAGCGAAGCCTGCTCATACATTTAGTTTAGTATTTTGGAAAGTTACCTATGTTTTTATTCTTCCCACAATTATATATGCCGTACAATGGAAGAAGACGTTAATATGATATATCCAATTCAACTTTATTCATTTTGCCGGTACACTGCCGGCCACCAACGATAGAATTAGGCGCCTGCATAATACAGAATATTTTGCAAAACGAAACAATTAGTAATTCGTACAATAAATGAATATGAAAGGAAAATAGATTTTCACAAGTTAAAAAAAATGCGCAATTCCACGGTATCCCTCACGGGGATATTTTACCACAGCGTATAAGTATTCTTCAGATAAGCTGCCGTATGGCTTATCCATCGTTTTACGATACGTTATATTATACACCTCTCCATTCCATTGAATAACTGTTTGTTGTTCTGTATTTTATTTTATTGTGTTATAATGAAAACCTCCCGCGATGCATAAAAATCCTACTTTGCCGTGAACATGATTCTGCTGAATGACGGTAATGATGCCTACACGTATATACCCTTTCAATTCAATTCTTTTTCTCTTTAATAAAGGATTAATGATTAATATTAGTTTCGCAAAGGCAATTTTACGATAAAAAAGAATACTCTCATGAGAAGGATGTACACAAATGGGATGCTACCTATTTAGCAACAGACTGTACAATATTAGACATACAATACAATAATAATAGACCCATGAAAAAAATATTAGTGCCTATACATAATTAAGCAAGGACGCATTTAAAATCTTGTGCTTAAGCTCCTTCTTAGTAAGTTGCAATCAGTGATCATGATCAATGCAAAATCTACTTTTAAAGGAAGGCTCGTCGCAATTCGTAATAATATTTACTCATGTTTACATGCAAGCATACCTAATGATTTTTCTTGATTTGGTATGCTCTGATCCAATCTCAAACTCACATGCTGTGTTTATCCTATTTTTGAAACAACATTGTCGTCCCTTTTTAGAACAGGCTAGACCGGCGTAGTAAATTTAAGGTTTGCTCGTGCCATTCATCTGACTCATTACGGTAACCCCTCCTTTGCAAGCGATTTTTTAACGTTCTGAGTCTCAGTCATCCTGTGCGAGAATTTTTTCAATTAGGTCGACTCATGTTGTGCGCAATCAGGTGTTGTTTTCAAATCTATTTTTGGTACATTTGACACAAAATATGAGCCCTAAAAACCAAAACGTCATTTCGACCTGACTTGTTCGTGAAAATAATACTTTAGTGACTTTGGAGTAGCCTTTGACATTAAATCCATACTCTCTTGACTACTCCCACATAATAATACAATAATAAATACCTAAGAACTTGTAAAAATACGATTAGTGGCTCATGTTTATATGTATATACATGTATACCTGTGAGGGAGCTGAGAAGAATAAGTTTTTATACCCTTATATTTTCCTTATACCACAATACAGTGACAACATTTTCTTAAATTGAAAAATACGCAAGTCAACATCCTGTCATTGTTGATAACACACATTACCTCCCACTGTACCGGCTATAAAATTATTTAAATATTTTACCTAGGCATAAAATAATAATATTACGTTTCTTTCTGAAAATTGAATAGCCATTCTCTGTCTCTGTCTTTGGTATGACTTCACACGACAAGAAACATGCAAGTAAAAAATGTACACAGGTTAAAAGAGTCATCATCATAATCATGGCTATGCTATGACATATTTTTTGCTAACCATCCACTCCCCCGAATAGTACAACGCAATAAAAGAGGATACAAAATGGTAATTATTGATATGTCTTGGTGGTAGGAGTAGTAGCAGCAGCAATTTATGTAGGGCTTTATCAGCAGTTCCCAGAGACATATAAGCACTAATTATTAGTGTGCTTCAGACAGACACAGTGTAATAAAAGTAAATCAGTGAAAAAGATCATAAAATTCGTATTTTAAATTGCACGAGACACATGTTGTTGCTACTGTACTGTATGTACTCAAACTAGACGTCTTTATATGCTACACAGTAAGTAGAGGCACGCGAGATTGTAAATAAAAGTAAAGTGTATCATCTTATAATGGCCACAATGATTAATAAAAATACCACATAAACATGATTTTTATGCTGAATATATTTTTTATATATTTTTTATGTACAGGAAGTTTGTTAGCGAGTTTTTTTCATATCACCAACACCATTCGTGCATTTGTTTCATAAAGATTATTTTTTACACAGATAATAGGCAGAGATATATCCATTTCGAAAAATTGTAGCAAAAAGACGTATATATTCTTCTTCGTCGTCGTCGTGCGCATTGGATTTTCTATACGGTCGACGAAACTCCCATTTTCTCACGAAATGGTAACAATAAGGTTATTTTTTTATTTACCAGATACGACAGTGCCATATATGCAATTTATTATGTTCTATTTGCGGATCGAAGCCAAGCATCAACTCACAATCAAAGACAACTTTGCATATATGTACACCGCTACGAAGCATACGCTAAAAACTTTTGTACTTTTTTTGTCGTTTTGTATTTCATATGTGAAAAGAATTTGTACTCGCACGCATTGGTATCCATGTTCGTCTGCCAGATTTACAATCATACAATTTGAAATAGATAAAAATTAATGAATAAAATATTCGAGGAAAAAGTCAGTCAGCAGGTTAAACTGTTTACATATTTGTTTGTTATATGAAGCAGGCGAGCGTAACTGAAGAACAGTTACGTTATGTGATTCTAATAATGGGGTTCATTAGTACGGATCAACGGACACGTAGGCAAAGATTTCAAAGGGATGCTGCTGTAAAATTGGAAGGATGATACATTTTTAAGTATTCAGCTCGTTGTTTACAAAAAAACCAGCGTCAAATTGACTGAATAATGAATGGTTTATTTAATATATTATTTGAAAGAAGCTACATGGTGTCGTGGCTCATGGCACACAGTTCGTTTATCGTACATCAGTAACAAAAAGGCTACAAGTGTAACATCACCATTAATGACTAAAGTGTAACACCATACCATTAGTCACGAGAATTGACTCCTCTGCCTAAATATCCTCACATGTAGAAAGTGGCATTTAACTGTAAGTGTAAGTAATTTATGTGTTGTAAAAGATAAGCGTTGTTGTACTACAGAGAAACGCTTTACAGGTCGCTATTATTTCCCGTGTAAGGGTTACATTTTGAAGTTTTGATGTATTTTCTATGTTGCCGTAAACGAACTTCTCTGATTTTGTTTCACATTGACTACAGTTTTTGAGAGAAAAAATCTTTATACAAGTGCACAACTCATCAGTCAAGTTGCGCCAAACTGATACCAATATACTCGTAGCAATTGTATCATAAATACGGGGATGCTATGCACGTACGTGTTCTAAAGTACCTCCAATTGAGATTTAATCAAAAAACAACATTTCATTAATTAGTACGGACTCAACAAATTAATTTTATAGATTTGATTTTTCTAAATCCTAAAAGCCTCAACATCCTACATCTACCAACACACCAAAACTGGTATTTATCATGTCGGTCGACCCTAAAGAATCTATTTTGAAAGGCAATTTAACATTGCATGCCTAGAGCACAACATCTCGTACAATATTGTATTGTCGGTTAGTGAGCCTGTGTGTCAGAGGATTTCCGTTTTTGTTAACATTTTAGAGGAGACAGGCTAACCTAGAGACCTGTGAGCTGCCACTGGTCGCACAAACTTAATGACTAAGTAAGTAAACGTGACTCATATGAGTGATGTACGCTGCCCACCCACACACGTAAATAAAATATTTACCTGGTATGTGCGTGGATTCTCGGATGATGTGACTGAGAATAGGTGCCAGTGAGATTACTGCATACAGTTTTATTCCTCCACACACTCAGGCAAACATTTTTGCTGTACTAACACGTACGAACGTTTATGAGAAAGATTCGAAACAATGTATTTGGCCTACGAGGCAGGTATGTGCATTACCCCCCACTCAAGGTAAACATACATGTAATTGCAAGATTAAGGTAGGAATGAGTAATGTTTAAAGAATGAAACAGAAAAAAAAGAAAATAGAAGCTGCTATTATTCTAGTGCGATATTGGCTTTGATTTTCACGAACTTACTACGATACTGAAAACGACTCCACAAAGGCTCATTGTTGTAGAGGATTTTTCTTTGTGCGTGTGGCTTTGGCGTGGCCTGTGCTTTCGTGTTTAGCGTGGAAGAGTTATATAAACTGTATAATTGTGGCTTCATGCAAATGCATTGTTATATTTATCTCGTAGGTATATATTTATTATTTGAGTCAAGCTTACCTGGCTTTTAAAAAATCTCGCTTAAAATAAAATACACCGTACCTACATAATATGACACGCTGATTCTTTAACAGTTACATACAGAAAGAACGACTACTGTCAGTTAGACAGCCAGAAAGTTATGAATATATATTTTTATTTACTGCAACTCGTTAACTAAAAAGAACTAAGAATACATATAGTTCACTCGGCAATCTATCATAAGAACAGTTATCAAGTTACTACTGTCAATACTTCTGTCTAACAAACAGCAGTAAACTTTTGCGTAAAGAGACAAAACAAGGACCTCGACCAAGAAGTCAGCTTCTTAATGGTGCTGTGCACAATATCAATTGTAGTTTTAAAAGTTACTGATACTGATATATTGATTTTGTTAGGTGGAAGGACGGTCACAAGAAATTGAGACCGGTCTTGTACCAGTTATCGTTATTGTTCCAATCAGATTCAAGTCATAAAGTATAAAATATAGTAGCAAGTTAGTAAACAGTTATTTTAGAGTGACCGTGATTACAGTGTTTCGTCAGTGTGCTCACACTAACCAATTATGATAAAACATTCATGTCCAAGGATGATGGTGTCCCGAGCAGTAGTGGTGAGATTGGGACAATTTCCGCCTCCTGTTTTGTGCGATACTAGATGAATAATGGAACGGATTTTATAATGAGCTATATATAGAACGGGGCTGGAAAACTTTAAGTATTCATTCATGTGTAATAATTTAAATTAACTGCCTATACAAATACAATGGCTGTGTGCAACTTTCCATCAATTCATCCACCTAGCAAGGGAGGCTGTCAGTTGGTTTGATTGTCTATTTCGTTGAATGCTCGTACTGTTGTGAATCCAATATAAATCCAATAGGTAAAAAGGCTTTCTCATTTTACACGATACACATTGTTTTATGTTGAGAAAGTTTTGATTGGTTTTACAGTGTACACTCCGCCGAACTTGGTGGGGCTCCCTGTACAGACATGTGAGTAGGTCAAGACTGATTTTACAAAGCAATTAAAATTACACATATTGTGATTCATTCAGCCACCTACTATTATTGGATCGAAGTGATGATAACACTATTTTTTAAATCAAGATGAAGCATCATTTTAATAGGGATCCCTCCTGGCGTCAGCTACTCTAATAAATTGCCTACATAGTAGCCATTTGGAAAACCCCACGATAGAGTTCGTAGAGCTCTAGCTCTGCAGTAATAGTTTTATTCGTAATCGCAATCATAAATTATTACATGAGCAGTGCCTCACCGAGTTTTTGTTGTTTACTTTAGGGATTTTACTACTGTGTACGATGCCTTTCTGGGCCCACTCCCAACAATAAACAGTAATTCAAGGATAGCCCAATCAAAAACAAAAAAGGTTATATAGTAAGAACTATTTTCAGCGTTACAAAGATTGGTAAACTGGCAGCATCGTACGATTATATTCTGTCCGACATTAGGTACTACATTGTGCAAAATTGTACATACATCCCCCACTTACTTTGAACTTGTTCGAATACCTTGAGTTTTGCAAAGTTACTGCCTCTGATCTATTTAAATGAAAAATCTGCGTTAAAAAAGTTAATGCTGCAGCCGAAGAGAAGGAAAAGATTATAGGTATCTAAATATGAAGGTAGGTTGTATAGGCTGTAAATTTATGTGTATAAATTGGTAGTCTTTTTACTTCTGATAATCATTGCAATTATGCATTCATAAAAACGAGATTTTTCGAAAAGTAAAAGCAAAAGTTATTCGATATTTATTATTATTATTATTATTTACTTTTCTATATTATTACGATATCAAGTTTCTGTTCAGTGATGAGCTTACATTATGTTTTATTGGTACCACAAAGCTGAAAACATCTGCATCTCACGATCAGCTATAACATCTCTATATATTTTTTACAGTTTTCACTAGTACGTAATGTATACAACCTTGTAATAATTTTCGTCCCATTTATTTTATCTCTTTCAAATTCATACACCACAAAATCACAGCCAGTCATGAGATACACAACAAGAATAATTGTAAATAGGCACCTGTGTACATGGACTCCTATTGTAGAATTGTCTGATTGTAACTAAAGTAGGCATTAAAGGGTCTACCTATAAGTATTGTAATTGCAAATATACAAGTGCATCCTTACTTACCAACTTTTACAAATCGCAAATTTTCATTTACACCAGAGTGTTTACAGTCGTATTTAGAGCGTTGGATCGTCAGTGTTATTTACAACGGCAGAATAATTGGTTAATTTCTACTTTATTTATGATGATGGATTTTAAAAAGTTAAGCACGAAAAGTACACAAAAGTAAGATTTTTATTTTCAATCAACACGTTCCGCTAAAAAATCCGTTTTGCAGGTGAAGGTTTCAAGTAGGTTTGTTTTATGTTTTCTTCAAAGTTTCTGCTTAACGTGACTCTGAAAAACTACATACATCATCATACACAACGGCTAACATAAAATTCACGCGTGTCATTTGTAAGGTGACAAGAAAATTTGCCAATAAAAATATCAGACGTAAGCGACCACCAACTTATGGCAGTCAAACGTCAAGCAATTCTTGTAATATGTCTTGTCACTCATCTAATACGATCTGTTAGTAGCGGCTTGATTATGTTTAGTCGCTTCATTAAGACCAATTGAATTTATAAGCTGATGTGTCGACAGTGATATGTCAATCTATCTGAGAAAATTAGTGAAGTGTTGAAAAGTGTGTAACAAAATTAGCTGGTATTTTAAGCAATGCTATATATCGTGTCGTGTTTAGTAAGGTAAATAGTCAATACGAAACCCCATTGAAATGTACACCTGTTCAAATAATACCGAGGGAAGAGAAATATTTTATCGCTCTTGTACCGTGTGTACGAAACTTTGTAATCGTGGTTTGGTAGCCAACATATTTGTAGTTGATTTTTTAAGAAATTGTGTACTACTTGCTCTGTCCTTGATTACCTTGATTCAAGGAGATGGTCAGCAGCAGAACTCTTAAATAATCATTATATCAAATCATACATTTCCATATGTCATTGGGACTTCCTCCTTTCCTTGTGCATTCACTAGGTGCAATTAGTGAAGATGAATCCAGCGTATTCATCTTGTGCGGCGCTGCTGGATCTCAATATTCATAACGGTGACGTACGACTCAAAAAGAGAGGTAAAGCCATTAAAAGTCTCTTTTGATGCATGAAATACATTTTTTTTACCTACGCAATTTGGACAGAATAGACACAAGGCAGTTTTTTTAGCGCTAGTTGAATAGACAGAAGCGTACTTAAGCATGACGTAGTTTACCAATACAATATTGTATAGCAATTTGTCGGCTTGTGTGATGTGATGATGATGGCTATAACGATAAGATTCCACAAAGCATGNACAGAAGCGTACTTAAGCATGACGTAGTTTACCAATACAATATTGTATAGCAATTTGTCGGCTTGTGTGATGTGATGATGATGGCTATAACGATAAGATTCCACAAAGCATGAGAAACGCATTTACAATTTACAAGTATTTAGCAAATAGTGTGTATATTGTGTGTATATATCCATTCGACATCCATTTTTTGGATTGATGAGTTGATTTCTTAATCGTATTTTTTAAGGCGTTTTGCTTCTTTCATTGTTTGTTTTCATTGCAGAAAAAAGTTTTTTTTTTTCGTCTCTGCTGCTAGTTTTATATTTTTGAGCAGACAAACAAAACTTAAAGTTTTGTATGTTGTTGTATGCGCGCAGTGTTGTTGATAAAAGTCGCCGTTGTTGGTAAAGTGCCTGAGAACCGCAACACCTGCAACAGTCTGTGAAGTTTCTAGCAATAAATATGACGAACCATAATGAGCACTTCTCTTGCTGTGCTGTATTGCCATTGCTGTTGTAGTTTTCGTTCTTCTCTCTGCTATAATTACACCAACATTTTTACCTGTTCTTTTTGCGATGATGTTATGTTACTTTGTTAGATGACATGTTTGTGCATTGTATATGAACGAATGCGGTTTACCGCTATCTAGCAGTGAGCAAATAGCTCAAAAAAAAATAAGTACAGCCGATTGCTTTGTGTCTCATTAGTCTTCATTTGCACATGTGCGGCTGCTATATTTGAAGAAATGGCAAAACATGAATGAATACCGTCACGTTTGTTTGTTTGTTTGTAAGACATGCTGGTTGTTGCGCGTAGTAAATAGTAATGGCAATAGTACTCGAACGAATCGTATATATCCACTTACCAAGTTTTTTTTAGTTCTATTTAAAATTAGTGTATGTTGCTGCTGGCGTTGTCATTTTATTGTCATATTTACTACAATTTGTTGCAAAACTGTAATATAAGTTGCGTGAGCAGCGTTGTAAACAGAAAATAATAGCAATTACGGAGTTTTAAAACATTTTTAAACTGCTTGACATCTATTTAAGATTTTTTTCTTAGAATGTTCAGCAAACGTCAACTATAAATCATTAGAATGTATACTTATATGCATCAAGTATCGACCACACGATACTGTTAGTGTGGTGGTATTACCAATTAAACGTAATAATGAGAAAAGGAATTAAAATGCAATTCAAAATAAAAAAAAATGTTTTCAGTGGTACGTGCACACCTTTTATTTTATAAAATTCCCAAACGCTTCACGAGTTTTTTCGGCATTCCCATTAGTGCACAAGAAAGAAAGGAATTGTGTGTAAATTAAATTACCGCAATTTTTTTTGCATAATTTGTCTCATTCCTCAGGGTTGTTTCGTGTAGACTACACACAACAGTAAACTTTACTTTCATAATTAAACACAAAAATCCAACAGTCTACATTATGGGGAAAGGAATTCCAAATTTGTATAACAGATAATGAGTTAACATTGAGTATTGATATAAAGCAGACATTAAATGTGTAGCACCTTGACAGATAATTCTTGAATCATGTGCAGGATAACGATGTGATTGTCAGGTTTGGATGGTCTCTCTGTAATGAGAAAAACTGTCAATTTATTAATTTATTTATGTACCACGTTACATCAGTAAAATAAGTTTCAACATAATATCACTAATTATACGAAAAACAAAAATGCACATTATGACGTTTGTCACTGCTTCATAAAATTTAGTATTCACGTAGTTTCACAGATTTAGATTGATACCCACAGACTGTGTAGAAGTTTGAAATGAAAAGACAATGGACAACAAGCAAAATAGATTGCTATTATCGCGCAGTAATGAATGGCGGCATTGACGGTGATAGTAGGTATATACACATACGACAATATTATCTGAAATGTCATTGAGGTTGATAACACGATGTGGTATCTCCGATGTCGTGTGATATTAATATCTGATGTGTATGATAGAATGGGTTGCATTCATTTAAGTGAGGAAAATGCTGTCGACTCCAGTCGAGTCTACATAGACAGGGCGGAATAAAGGAAGCTTTTGTCTTCTCCATATCTACATCAATAAAGGGTTGCTCTTTTCCAATCCAATAAACAATGAAGAATTGTTGATCCGGGGATTGCATGCACACAAGTGTATGTATCCCCAAAATTTCTAGTAGGGGAAGGGCACAAAGATTAGGACAATCATTCTGATTGTTAGGCGTTGTTACATCATGTGAAGAAAGAGGGTCAATATCCCCAGTTAAAAATAGATATACACTATTAATGTTCTGTTCTGATGAAGGAAGGCCAATGAATATATATCGAGGAGAGTGTACATGTAAGATATTTTATGGTGTGTATCAACCTCATCACTTGTATACGCTTTCACTGTCCTTGGAAATATCAAGTTGACAGATATTTTTGTTTTCTGAAGAAACATATTCCTCATTGCAGAGACGGTAGCATCATTGTTGGTAGTGAAGAGTTGCACTAGGTCTACGCGCAACAAATTAGTTTCGCATGCTCGTTGATGGTTATTGAAGATAAAATATTTAATTATACGTACATTTTATTTATTAGTTTTATAATTTGTATTTTCTTTTTTATTTATTTTTTTTCGGTTGATTTCCCATCGGGCCCTTTGCTGCATGTCTAAATCACAATTAAATGGACCTTTTTTAATTTTCGTATACGTTACTTCGTCGTGGAACGCGTGTAGGCTCGATAAACAATAATGAACTGAAAAAGCCAAATTTTTTAGTGCCTTCCATAGTGTATGATACAAGTTGTAACAGTAGTGAACACGGTGGTGATGATGAGAGTTCATTAGTAACCTTGAATGGTGGTAATAATTGTGAAGACGGGGATGAAAGTCTTCTCCAGATAGAGACAGATGGGTTGGATGATTATTTGGAAGATTTAATTCTTCCTCACAGCCATGAAAGTGTTATGAGCAGACAATTATCTTTCCGCCGCAAAGTACAAAAGCAATTGGAAACTGCTGCTGCTGAGCGTGCTGTCCAGGAGTTGGACAGATTTGAAGCAATGTTAGATACTTACGAGGAGGAAGATGAATATGAACTTGAATTGAATGGTGGTTGTGATATTGGTGGCAGCAATCCTCAGAAAGTGGACAGCAAAAATCGTCGTAACTGTGCTAAAAGTGGTAGTAATAATAACAATAATAACGGTGACAATATGGATTCCTTGTCCTCAACGATATCTTCCTCGTCCACGCCAACTGGCGACAATGAATTTATTAACCATTCCACACCGGTGCCTAAATCCCGAGCCAAAACCATGCCAAACTCGAGTAATAATTCAAGTAATAGGAACGGCCAATTTCTTATAAATGGTAGTACTAACAGTCAGCTCCGAATGAGCGCGTTTGGCAGTCCAAAAGGATTCCATAACGGACTGTTGGATCCAGACTTTGATATGTCATCTGGCGCTCCCAGCTTAAGCTTGGATATTGATGCTATAGTTAAAGAAAACGCTCCAAACTTGATGGGAGCAGATTCCCGTAAAAATTCTTCGGCAACGGATGGAATAAATGATAGCATTCCAGAGCATGGACCAGATGAATCCATGTCGAGCTACTTTCTTCCACAACCCACCCTTGACAAGTTGTACGCAGTATATGAGTCGAGTAATTTCAACAATATTTACTGTCTCAGTGGAGAGCTTAAGGACATTTTGACGCCCATTGAAATCGAGGAGATTGTGGCAAACAAGGATCATTTGGAGAAATTTATTGATCCTAATGTCATGGCTGCTTTGTCATGGAGCATAAATGAAGCGAGCTTACCGTACATTGCTCCTTCTGCAGACAATGTCGTTGGGAACAAAAGTCATAACAATAACAACTCCACTGAGGATCCCACATCAGTGGATGAACAAAATAAGCTAAACGTAGACAAACTGGGGGATGTGGATGGAACCGACTTGGGTTTAATTGAAAACGGATTGAAGACAGGCTCGATAGAGCTCCAGCATGTCTAACGGGTTCCATTCGGATGCGTCTGCGTCGGAGGATGATTTGCATAGTAATGACGATGCCGCCTCCTCCACCTCCTCCTCAAGACTAGAAGTGCCAAATGACGAAGATAACGACCACCTTTCCAATAGTGCCAACAACAAGCGAATGGTCCCAGTGAAAGACCAATATTCTTCCAGAGTCATCAGACAGCGGAAGACGATCAGCGGATAATTTGGACATAAATCTTTCAGAGTTTCAAAGAGGCACGTCCCTCAGTAACTCCCTTCGCAGAAAAATCTCCATAGGAAGGGATACACCAAAGTCTCCAAGTCGCATCTGTTATTCACCGGATGGAGGCTCGTCAGTAAAACGAGGAAATAGTCAGGAAAGTTTGGAAACGGATTTAGGTGTTTGTGAGGATGACTGGGAGGATGAAGAGGACGATACTCACAGCAAGAAATCATCTTCGTCCGGTGTCGTGCTAGTCAGAAGGGATTCCAAAAGATTTAGTTTTAAGAGCAAAGACGGACAAGTGGAGAGAATAGTTGAGGGTTTGTTTGTTGAAAGTAAAAATCCTAATCCAAATGGAACTCTGCGAAGAATAAGAGCTCCATTAAATCTCACCGAGGATCTTGGTGATGATGGACTGGATAGTCCAGAAGGAGCCTCGTTAGTTGAGGTTAAGGATCTAAAATGCAGGTATTTACTTTATGTTGCAAAAAATGCACACCTTATTTTGCTTTTCATTATACATACCTATACTTCCGTTTTTACGAAATGGGGAACCATATGGGACGCGCTTTTTGTATCTTTTTTTTATTTTCACACTCGACGCACATACTCTTCTCTAAAATGCCGTAAAATTCTCAAGAAAAAAGAGAAATTCAAACATCTTTATAATAAAAGCTTCGCTCGAGTGACAACTGGAAAATGTAATTAAGTTGTGTAATAGCAATGCGTCATGCTATATACGTACAAGCTTGTAGTGAATATTTTAACACAAGACTGTTTTCTTTGCACGTACCGCTTACGTTTGTGCTCAAAGGTAAAATTAGTTTTCTGCTCTGTAAACATACTGCCTTGTCTAGTGAGATGTTAGTTTGGCTTTTTTGTACATGTAACGGTTAAAACTGGTGTAATGTAGTACTCTGTGTCACAAATGTGTAGCTGCATGTTTACTTAAAGTCTGGTTTAATTTTCATTTCCTAGCAAAAAGTCCAAAGGTTCACAAGAAAAGGATTAGCGTCGACGATAAAATACTTAGCGTTATCTCCACGGATCTAGATGAGAACTCGGCTGCAACGGATGTAACACAGTCGGATGTGTTCCATTCCATTATCAACACCCTACGGGATGATGATGCGACGATGAAGTCGGATGGGGATGACGTGGATGAAATTACACTGGATATAGACACACCCGATGACATGGAAGATTCCATTTTAGAACGTAATGTGCTCTCATATACAACAATACAACTTAAGTTGCTACTTAAAATGTCCGTTATTAGACACCCATCTATATAGTGGTGTCGGTGAACGGAAACATTTAAATAAATTGAATTAAAACCCCAAAAGTCCTTTTGGCACGATTGGAAACGAGTTGTTTTATGTTATGCATACAAATAGAAAGATGTATTATCGTTGGTGTTGATGAATATTGTATATCCACTTTCCTTTGGAACAGAATTGGATTCAATGTCTGCACAACCTCGTAATATGATCCAAGAGTATTCAGCGGAAGAAGAGCTGGAGGATTCCCGTCGATGGAAATCCTTTAAAGTTGGACCCAACGATATCCAGATTGACCTGAAAGCTATCCATCCGTACAGAAGAGTGTTGTCTCATGGGGGATACTTTGATGCTGAGAAGAACGTCGCCATAATCTTGTTTTCGGGTTGCTTTCTCCCGGATAGAAGCAGAAAAGAGTACACTTACTTAATGGACCACCTTTTCCTGTACGTACAATTTATTTCTATCACTTGAAAATGCCTTGCTAGTGTATTAAGCATTTTCTAACTTTAGCAAATGTTAATGTACCCGCACCTGGCTGGTAACGGTAATGTCATTTTCAATTTATATTTTATACGACGTTATTTAGCGCTTACGAAAAGGAAGTATTGACGTCATATCAAAAGTGCTACGCAAAAGTAAAATTATGGAATTTTCCCAAAGATATTAAATTTCTAATCTAGTCATTGTTTGATTTTATTAACTTGAGTTGCAAGTATACATGCAGCCATATTGCTTCAGCAGAATCATATTATATGATATGATAGCATATACCCTCTATTGTGTAAAAAATATTTTATCAGGATGATTATAGTACTGCGATGTGAAATTGAATATGATTAGAAAACAGATATGAAATGAATTATGACCATAATGATACAAATTGTTCTAAAACCTTGACAGTTACGTCTTGTCAACACTTGAAGAACTCGTGGTTTAGGTAACCCTTCATTATGAACAAATACGCGGAAAATACGACGCTAATGTACAACATGTAAAAAACACCATTTTCTTCAACTTGTTCTTGGAATGAAGTTTGTACTTGATTTTTTTACTTGCAGTACCAAATTTAGCAGGAAGGTTCAGTTCGTCAACACGCTATCTGATCTTTGCCTAGAAATTCCCACTGAACATTTGGTCATCCCTGATCGTGTCTTACAGTAAGTTTTTATATGCAATTTTAATAATGGATATGGTGAAACCTTTACTTTTGCACAATTTCTCTCTCTCTCTCTTTCTCTAACATTTTTGAAAACGATATATTCCGAAGTAATCAATGTATGCATCTGTTTATTGTTTTTTCTATCGTCCATCACTACTTCATTTTAAATGCCTGTTTTTCATGAAAATGCATATTTTTCCTACCCGCAAAGGTATGATGCAATTAGACAACAAATGGAAAATAGCAAAAGAGCACGGTCAGCAAAAGCCCCTTGAATCTCTGTGATGGAAAGGAGCATCAGTTACTTCGTTAAATTACTTGTTTAATGTGGGTGTATAAGGTACATTTTATCACTATATGACTTGTCACTTAGATGGAGTCAGTACTTAGTCTCAGTAAACAAAATTTGTTTTACTTGCATGTACGTTTAGCGTCTCCCATATATTTTTTGCAGAAATGCTGCTAAAATGTTGTTTGATTTTCTGGCTTATTGGTTCATTTTGTTTACAAAGTGTTAATATTTCCTTAAAATGTATTTTTTTTGCTTGTGCCCAGTTTATGCAAGCCTAAACGTTAAGTGCATGAATTAAAGATGGGTAACCCCCAGCATTACCGTCATAATAGTAGAGGTAATGACAAATGACTCTCACAACAAGACACAAAATCGTTATGTCTGCAATGCAATGCACAAGTGCAATAATTTTGTCATTGTGTATAATTATAGTTGTAACACTGTGTATCACATTTAGCTTTTTAGCTTTTAAAACCTATTACACCAACACACATAGGCGTCACCAGTTTTGTCATGTTTAACAAAAGGTTTTCACATGGACAGGAGAGATGACTATCATGGCTTACTCATCAACGCACACCCTGCGGAAATGTGATGTAGATAAATTTTCTTTGCAGCTCTCCTGTAATCCTGTGAACAAAGATTATAGGATTTACCTATCATTTACATATTTCTTCTGCGCAGCAAAATTGCCTTCATATTATACTGCATGTTGTTATGTCTATCTATCCCTTTTTGACACACATACAAAAAAACAATAAGCCAATTAGCACAACCCTAGTCCCCAATTTTCTGGCGAAAAATCCAGTCTAAGCATGTTTGAAGTTATGTTTGTAGTATTTTTTTCTTTTTAGACTTTGTTTTAAGCGATGATGGCACATTTTTCACGACTCACTGGTTTGCATTTGGTCGTGGTGGCATATAAAAGCATGCACCCTTTATTTGTTAAATTGCTAACGAACTTTCACGTGCTTTGTTTTGTTTGTATCGGTTAAATAAATATTTTTTCGATTAATTATACCTACGTTTTCATAGTATGTGTATACGCTATTGGGGGTGTTACTAATGAAGCAATTTTTAAATGAACACTTTCATTTATAGGTATGATTTCGACCTTAAAGTTGATGATTTGAAGAGAAGGAAAATAATGAGCTGATGTAAATTTCGCATTCTCATCGGGGAGTCGGCCGGGATGAAATGTAGGCTTCCTGTCTCAAACATGTGTCATTTTACATTGTCTTCATAATTGTCAATGATGAAAGTAAACGGATGTGCAAAGGCGACTGTCGTCAAGATTGTCAACAGTGCCGAGAAGTGATTAAAATGTAATTACAACTTTCTTTCCAACCACCAACCAACCATCTCGGCAGCCGAATTCGGAAGCATCCACAGGGAATAATATTAAATTAGAATTTGTAGTGGTTACGAGAAAATCAATGATATTGGTGAGTGTGTGCGAACGGTAATTTCGTATGAAGATTTTTAAAAATTGAGATATTGTAAAGGTATATTACATAGGAATATTGTAGAGTAGTATTATTTACTAATTAACAAAAGACTGTGTTTAGGAAAATCAACATGTTAAGGTATCTTCGAACGTGTGTAAATTGTGGCATATTGTAAATAATCACCAATGTTAAATGACTTTGTAAAATTGTTGAGTTTAGGGGTTAAAAATTAAAATGTTTATATAGAAAATATCATAAACTACATTGTAAACAGATTCAATGAAGCCAAAAATATGTGTGTACTATATTATATACTAATGACTACTACTACCTATGTATATGTTCGATAAAAAGGTTAATTGAAGCTTCAGCAAGTGAACACCTAGCTTTCATTCAATCTTTTAAATTTGAGATTTCACGAAACAGATTGATAATCGTTCAGAAGGTATAATCACGAAAAAATAAACTGCTTTAATAAAATAAGTACCTTACTTACACTGTATAGTCGTAAAAATCACGCGTATGCATTGACAATTAACTGTTAACCTAGCTAGAGCATTAAATGTGATGTAAAGATTTTGAAGTCGGTACCTTTACTACAAACGATTAAATATATACTTATTCGATAATTGTAAAAGCATTTTAGTAATGCTGTTATATTATTACTGTACAGTTTCAGTTGCAAAGCAAAATAGTTTGCATACTCCAGTACTAACTTTACTAGCTCATTTCGTTGATGCCTATTAACAAAAGTTCAGTATGGGTAAAGATAATAGTAGTAGAATGATATGTAAGCAAAAAATACTAAAACTTAAAAAGTAACCTGATGTACAACCCTTATTGAACAAAAAATATTTGAAATTTTTGTTCAAGTATGTGTATTTCTTACAGTATAGTACAGAATAAGATACATAATGATAAAAGGTTCAATCTGAGAAATTTTTAATTTTTACTTTCAAAGTATTTTGATAGGTTATAGGTGATCGTAATAGCGTGTCTTGTTCACAGCGATGACTAAAGTAATAAGTAGGTAGAAATTTCGGTAGGATATTATTCAAAAGTTGCAGCTTTGATAGTGTTGCTTGCTGCTAGCGATGAATATTGAGACAATTCTGCGAAAAATATTGTTTTAAGAATAACTTGTAATCGTCAGTGATTTTCGTTACCAGTTCTTGACACGTATTGAATTTATTTATGTCATATTGAACCTGGCTGTAATCATCGTAGTAACTTTTGAAGCTTCAGTCACCAGAGTTGCACTGCAATCATTAGATTGTTGGTGGAATTTAATAAGGCTGTGGGGGGACAGCAGCAGTTTGTAATTTGCCAACATTTTCGGACTCCCGCTTACTCCTGCCATGTCGTTACTAGTGAGTCGGAAAGTGTCCCGGGTCATTTTATAAGACTCCTATAATCTAGATGATAAAATTACTTTCAAATTGATCTAGATTGGACCACTTGGCGATTTAATAGTGACGATATGACAGTGGGATTTAAAATACTATCATTACGTAATTCAAAGATTTGTGTAAATTTCAGTTGCTAATAATATTTAAAACGAACTAATAAACAAAATCGAATTTTTTGAGACTCGTCCAAACCTTAAACCATTGATTTCTGTCGTTGTTATTTTTTTGGCATTCAAGGCATCTATGCATATTTATAACGCATCGGAAAAAGTGCACTACTTTTTGCAATTACGTTGTCCGTCTGTCTTAGGGATTTCAAGAAGGAAAAGTAATTTTGAAAAATTTTCGCCAACTAAATTTCGATAGCCCAAAATTTCTACCCTCACATTTCTTCAATTACTGATTGAGACTATTTACGTAAGGACTGGATACGTAATCTGTCACCATCATTATCATTTATCACCAATCAAATCAGGTTTTTTTGTCAAATTACAAAATAGAAAGAATATTCAATTTTCTGTATTTATGAGACAATACGTTTTACGTCGGTATGAACAATAAATATGACGACCTCAGTTTTCTCCAAATTGGGAAAGTATTTATGTAGGCTTTCAAGGTTTAGTACAATCTACAACTATGTACAACATAATTAATTAGAAAAAAACAGCATGATGCTATGATGAAAGCTTACGCGACAGCAGTCCTACATTTTTACGGAGTACAAAATTCAACGGTATGAAGAAAAAATATGTATATAAAAAGAACAATTAACTAAAATAATATGAAGGCTTAGTTAGAATTACCTATAATAAAATAACATACAACAGGTTGGTATTAAAGGTGAATGGAAAATAATTGCGAAAGATCTTACATGATCCTATTACAGCACTCAGCAATTTCCTACATGGATGAAATTTTAAGTCCAAGACGTTAACTCTTTTTTATAACAAATCTAAGCTACAGATTTTTGTTAAAAAATTATAGAAACTTATTTTGACATTCTATCAGACATAATGACACTAAAAGAAAGTGGTGCACGTAGAAACCCCACTTCAGCTTCAAAACTAGGCTCAGGTTCATTTGGATCAAATACCATGCTAAATTGTTGAAACAGATTGGTCAAAAATAAGAAAACGTTATCTCTTGCAAGTGACTCTCCCAGACATTTGCGGCGACCTGTTGTAAAAAATCAGACTTATTGACTGAACAATTTAACACTTTAATAAAGTACATACATACATACATACATACAGACCTGTCTGAAAGGGTTGCAAATTCTTGTTTCGTAGGTACTTCCCATCATCGCTTAGAAAGCGTTCTGGTCTAAAAGCTTCCGGATCACCCCATAATTTAGGATCGTGGTGAATATAGTACAAGTTTGGTTGTACAAAGGCATCTTTAGGAATGCAATAACCGTGAAATTCCTTATTGCCCAAGGCACGCACTACAACACCATCAGGGACAATTGAGGAAAACCGAAATATTTCATCAATGAGGGCTTGCGTATAAGGTAAATTCTGACGATCTGCTAAAGAAACGTGACGGGTACTTCCAACGACTTGTGAAATCTCCTGGTGAAACTTTTCTTGAACATGAGGAAATTTACATAAGTATAACGATGTCCACGCTGTGGTTATAGCAGTGGTGTCCGATCCCGCCAGGAACATGTCAAATAGCATACTAGCCAGTTGTCGTTCTAACCGAAACACATTTTAAACATTATTCCATTTGAAATCATTTATTTTGGAATTGGAATACATACCTGCCATTTCTCCATAAAAATGGGAGGAAGGGTTCCCTTCATGTTTCTTCATTTCTAACAGGTATGCATCTATAAAATCCTTGGGCTCTCCCTCCTGAAGGTTTTTCTTGTGTTCCTCCACACTCTTGCGAAAGAACGCTTTGTTTTCTTCCATTACTCGTCTGAGAGTCTGTGTAATGACATCGGTCGGGAATAATGTACTTTAACCAACCAGCGAATAGAAGAATGCCGTTCTCCATAATTTCATTGATGGTCCTGAAAATTTTTATGATCTTTTAATATAATCGACATCAAAGAGTTAAAGTGGAGAAACTCAATCCCTTGTAAATGGTTGTGTCCAAGGAAGACTTTAGATTTGACAACAATTTTTGTCAATATTCTCTCCTATGATAGGAGTCCTATGGTGTGACTTACTTTGTAGTATTGTTTGCTAATTTGAGCAATCGAGGATCAGTTTGCTCGAAACGTTCCGAGCTCATAATTGACCATAGTCCATTGACCACTGCCAGTCGAAGTGTTTCTCGGATACCTGTAATTGGTTTGCCGACTTCTTTTTTATACATTTGAAGAACTTCTTTCACCTCCTCCATGATAGGAGCCTCCAATTTTGTCCAATTAAAATTACGCAACTGTAATATCAAAAATTTCCTGGCAGTATTGGGTCAATAAATGTAGACAGTTATACACATCTTAAGTTGCCACTTGACACACTTTTGTTGATTGTTTATTTATTTATTACCTGTGAACCTCCCATCGCTCTCCTTCTGAGGAAAACAATCCAAGACCCGGAGTATCGTCGTACATTTCGAAATCTGCTGCTGATGCACGTCCAGTCAGCAAATGATCACTAAACAGTTCTTTGCATAATTTAGGGTCGGAAATGATGACCATTCTGTTACATACCAATGAATAAACCCTCATTAATTAACAATACATTATCTGGCGACATTTATTTATTTCGTTACATTTTAGGATTAACACTGTTTTGCCTTACAAGTTTCTAGCAATTTGCACTTGGTACATTCCGCCATACTGCTGTGCCCACTTTGTGTACTGTTTGTTGGGATGAATTCCTAAGTCGAGCATGTTTCCCACGATAGGAAGACCTTTGGGTCCGGGGAGAAGCTTCAATCCGTTTCTAAGATGTTTCCTTTTGCTTGCATCATACCAATAATACCAGAGGAGGGTTACAACTATAGCCAATATCCATCCCCCAAATGGAATCATATTCTCACAACACAAAAATGCAAAACTGAAGGTTTTCAAAAATGTACCAGCGCGGTGTGTCGTCAAAGTAGTAATACACCAAAATCTGCAATTGTCTTCAATCTACAGCCAAAATCACATCGTAGCAGGGTTGATTAGATGATGTATATGAATACACCGAACAAGTGCTGCTTAATGGTTTAGGTGACCTTGAAATGTGTAACGCTATAATATGACCATGCTGATACCTTAATTTTTACATCAGTTGACTCGCGATTTTCACAAAAGTTGTAGATGCTAAAATATAATGGGTTTTGCTGTTCTAGCCGTAGGCTACAAGAGTCAACAAGTAGGGTGTGCAATATTATAAGTATATGCATGTATGTACTTCTATTTCAAAGTGGAGAAAGACAAAATAGCATGGTTTTGATATGCAAAAGATGATATCCAGTTTTTCGTTTTTGTAATCCAATTTTGTTTCAATTACCTGCACGCATTATAAATAATTCGAAACAACAGGATGGGCGGTGGCTAGTTACATATGACATCAACATATAATGAGTAACATGACATAATGATTTGTAATACCTAGTGCTTGTAATGCGATATATTGTGCTCCATGTATTGCTTACGAGAAGGTGTCGGGTAACCTAGGTGAACATTACAAATTGTGACGATTGTAACGCTGCAAAGTTTTATGCACTGAGCCCATGGTTGCTGAAAATATTTTTTCGTGTTGCCACTCAGAAATTATGGAAGGTTTTTTAACATGAATTTAAGTATCTTACACTAGTAGTAGGTATGTATTATACAAAATACGTGAATATCCGAAACAAAATAAAGTGTTGTTCATTTATAAGCTCTCAAGGGCATAGAAGTTCAGGGGTCAGGGAATACTCTAGTTGCAAGACATGCACTTAGCAGAGCGTATGATTCCAACAAATAGGCACGTTACAATTATTAAGTAGAAACTGTTGAGACTTGAGAGGAAGCAGAAAAGCAGAGCTTAGAATTTCATAACTTTACTAAACCATGAAAATTGTCGAATCAATGACATTCGTCGCAATAACAACATGACATCGCATGTCATCTAAAATATTATTGAAAAGCAAAATAATGATCATAGTGTATTGTTTGCAACAATGACTACTGAATACTCACTCACACAATCACAAATCTTCACAAAAATTCTTTTATTTTTTCCTAAAATTCCTAAGTTTTATTTCAAAAATTTTTGTATTCATTACGAAAATATTTGCTACCGATTAAGTAAGAGAAAATTACAACAAAGTATACTACGGTCACAAGCATAAATACATTATATAATATTTACACGTAGAAAATTTGTAAAATTTTATGAATATTGAATGTTCACTTTACTTTCATGGTAATGTAAGCCGATTCATGGTAATTAGTTCCGTTGACGTGGACCTTGTTGTGAATTAGTTTGAGAAATTCTTCCAGTGTCATCACTTTTTGTTCCACTTTTTTATCAATCAGTTGAAGCAGTATACTGCACGCTTTGAGCAGAGCGAGAAAACCATACTTAAGTCGATCAATGCCAGTTAACGAATCAGGATTTACGGGAGCTTGTGTCGATGTGTCCCCACCAGGACCACCACTTTCAGGATTGACGGAAACTTGTGTCGATATGTTCCCATCAGGCCCACCGCCTTCAGGATTTTCTTGTTCATTCTGTTGGGGAATTGCTGCTGCAGGTACATCGTGTTCCTCTTGACGAAATACTATAACGGAGTTTCCCTTAGAATTATATGTAATTGCACCGAAAACGGAAAATACGAAATTGGATACCAGTAACAGTTATCAAAATCAGAACTTTTGTGAAATCACTAATGCTTTCTTGCATTTTGAAATTTGCTTAAAATATATTATGTTGAACGCGACCACCAACTTTGTTTCTATCTTCTCGCGCCAAAGTTGTACAGACACACTCAGTGACACAGTGTTTGTTTCGTTTTAATTGTGTAGCAAGTAGCAAGAATCAAAAATTATTTCATTGATGGACCTCCCACTACCACATGCTGGAGGAAGCAAAGAGGTCAAAATTGAGCTGTGTGGCCCAGCCAGCCGTGCGTATTATGATTGGTTTTTTAAATAAATCTTGTTTTTTGTTTATTTCTAAAATAACGAGTGTTTTCTATAAAGATTTCTTTATTTTTTTGTAGAAATATACGACGGTCAAGAAAACTACCTATTCTCATAAACCAGTGCACCGTGAATGCGCCGTTTTGTATTATGAACATTTTTGTAAAAAATGTGCATGCAAATGTGTCACACCAAGACACCAGTGTCATTCATGTCAGTTAATAAAAGAAGAAAAAAATGACATAATCGCACTACCAAGATCAAGAGTAGGAATAATCATGGTATATCACTGTCAGTATTATCTATTCCAAGCACCTCGTTCTATCAAAATTCTAGTGACAACGACAACACGTCCTGTGTATTTGATATGGGGCCAAGGCCTTTTATGCGATGCATTGAATTGGTTGTTATAGAGACTTGAGGGACATCGAGTGGGGCAACATGAGAAATAACTGTGGGCAGTAGGCACATTTATACAGTTTGGTAACCTAGTAACTGAAGTATAAGTATTATTAAATATAAATTAAAGTGACACTTTGTATAATGTAGCATATATACAAGAAGACTTATTTTTTAGACTTTCCCAAGAATGTCCTATGTGTACTGATGTCGAGATTCTTTGTTATTTTATCATTTTGTCATTTACGAATAAAAGATGTTTCACTTGGTTACCGAGATATTTATCATGGTTCGTTTTTAGGAACATTTCAGATTAGCTGTAGTGTTGCTTAAAATTAATTGCTATAATGGCCATAGAGAAATTGTTCGCGCTAAAGTGAGACAAACACTCAGATTTACTCTATCCTGGCATAAGCATATTATGCTTGGAATCGTGTTGGATTGGTACCAAGAAGCATTTGGTCGCGTAAATAATCAAATCGAGATTTTCTACCACATTGCAGCTAAAATGTAATAGTTAACCAGCTCCATCATGGCGCTTCCCACGGTCAACCGCGTCAT
>JAHZNB010002186.1:0-15161 GCA_027744295.1 Callyntrura guangdongensis | reverse complement strand
AAAAATGTTTTGAACATCCGTTCAAGTACCTATTCACTGTTCACCACGTCGTGCAAACAGAAAATCAGAGAAACGGTAAAAAAACATTTGAAATAGTACGAAAAATAATGGAGACTAGAAAAATTGGAAATCACAATATTATACGGTGTGGATTGGTGTCTTGGTGTATGTACACAATCACATACAAAGAAAACTCACTTCTATTTGATGACAGAAGAGTACGTACATAATGTAGTACGTTTGCTCGATTATTTTATTTTATTATTTTGTCAGATATACGAGATTCGATACGAATAGGCATTTCATTTCCTTGTCTGTGATGATGAAGGCTTTATGGGGTTCGAGTTTAACAACGAGCGCGCAAATCGGTTAGTTAACGATATTAGTTTTGGGAAACTCTATAAGTTGGGTATGTATTTTCGTTGCATGATTATGCCGTTTTGAGTTATAACAGTTTTATGGCATCTGAATCAGTGCTTCAAGTGCCATCGGTGGCCTGGGACCCGGTGGCACACAAAGTGATCGGTGGCCAACGAAAAGGTCGGCGGTCCGGTGGTGACGCAGCATTTTACATATCAAAACCGTATAAAATATGTATAAAGTAAAAATATGTAAACCAAATATAAGGTGAATTTTCTCCTGCCGGAACCGGAAGTGCCACCGGTAATGGTCACACTGACGTTTTCAGTGTTGCATTGTTAGACACATGGTCAATAGAAAGTGTGTCAATGCGTTGTGAACATAATCTGGGCACACCCCAACGTATTTTACAAGATTTTAAACAAAAAATTTATACCTGCTTTAATTCACGCAGACAGCCAAAAGTAGGGCTTCAGTTTACTATTTGCATATATGTCAATTTCGTCCGTCGGAATTTTTTGAGTAATAATGGCCCAGTCTATGGCTACATTTTCTAGTACTGCACTGAAAAATTCACTTTGTAAACAATGCTAAAAATCGTTCTGTGTAGGGTGCTTTAAGCCACACAAACAGGTTGTATCAGTATTAAGGTTTCCATCTGCATCTCTACTGCTGCAATTGAACCGGTTTATTTTTATTGTCACCCTTACTTGTTAATAGTGATTTATATATACTAGCTGTGCAAGGAAAGTAGTAATTTATCTTCAGGTGATTTTCTATTCTTGAAAAAATTCTTCTACTGCTTTTCAAGTTAATGTTTTATTTACTTTTAAAATTGACCAAAGCGGAAACAGTTTCATTTGGATGTGTATACATGTTTACAGTACAATTTCATCATAAATATTGTAATACAATGGATGATAATACTACTGGAGTTTCAAGCATGAAATAGTTAAAATGCACGTCTAAATTTCGTACCTACTCATTTCTCTTTCTTTTCGATGAACATAGTAGCACAGATGTGCCCCGCAAAGACAAAGGAAAACTTGTATTACAAGTACGACCACAACGAGAGTCCTGTATAAAAACATTTTTCAAAGGTAGGTATAATAAAAAAGATCGAATCTCCAACATTTTGCCCGAACAACGGCAAAACTTTAATGTAATAATGGTTTGTCTTACGCATCAATTTTAAATACACCAGTGATTGAAGTCATGGCTTGATCCATCCCGGTTTTGATAGCACCTTCAACGACATTTGCTCCTACTTTTTGCACTGGTTTCATGAAATCATCTACATAATCCTGAGCCGATTTAGTTGGTAGTATGCTTGTTGTACCAGAGAAATTTTCGCTGGACAAAAAAGGCATTTCTCGTAGCTTTATCTTCTTCAATAGATCTAATGATAAAGAAAACCCAAAATCATTCGCCTAATTGTTATTTCCAGTTTCCATTTTAACTATAATATCCCCAAGTTTCCATCCATTACCCAGACCAATGTTACGCTGCTTAAACATCCTTTGCGTTCGTTATACCTATTAAATATTTAAGTATACCGTCACTGTCGTCAGTTCCGATATTGGTTGACTCAGAAGTAGAACTAATTATCTTCATCCCGTTGTCAGTCACGGGTTCCATTGTTGTTGGTATACTTTCCCTGGTTGAAATCAATGTTTTAATATTTGTTTCTGCAGAGCTTGCTAATGATGACTCGTGGTTAGTCCACATTGACTCCGTTGGTGCTTGGACCAATACTTGAACGTTTTTTATAATAATTATAAAAAGATAAATAATAATCGCTGTCTTTACATTGGTAGAGAAGATGATTACATTATTTAGTAAATAAAATAACGCTTTTCAATTTACTCACCACCACTTCCTTGAGCATGAGTATGGATTTTGACAATGAACAGAATATTAAAAAAACAAATAAAATAATGTATTGAAATGAAATCTCATTTTCAACGGATTTTCAGACTATTTTGACTTTTTCCACCAAAAAATTGGCTTCGGTTCTTTCTTCTAACTTAACTTGATGTTTACTATTCAGGTAAAAAGTACAGAGCATAAGCCAAGTGGTTTTCATGTTCCTTTGAGCAATACTATTTCACAATGCATCATACGTTACACAACACGTTGCTGCGTCTAAAATGATTGCAATGATTTCATACAATGATCCCGGATTATGTTCATGCCACTGTGTTAAAAATAACCGTAACAGTAATAGAATGTTTTCCTCATGTGAATAAGTATGTTCCCCTACAGTTACCAAAATTATGGAACAAGTATGATAATGTCCATGAAGGAGAGAGAAAATAAGGAAAAATTTTATCCAGTCAAGTGGCAATTTATTTAGCGGATATATATCAATAAGCATCATCAGAATCAGAATTTGATGAAACATCAAATCAAGTACCATGCAGTGCTTTCGTTTCGGTTTTATAATATGGGTAAAGTTTTCCAAAACTGCGAAACAAAGACTTAATATTCTGAAAAGTTGCCGGAATGGCATAATCATTGACAATTTCATGATCATTGACCATGACATGATTTTTGGACAATTCTTCTACACTACAGTTAACAAATTACAAATTATTTTTGGTAAAACGTGACTTACAGCTTACATAGTTGTGGGAATATGGGGAAACTTGAGACAAGGGAGGAATGGTAGAAACCTTGTTTGGGTTAGTACCTATTATATAGCAGTGGAATAAATTTATTGCTGTTGTTGTCCTGAAAAAACCTTATCTGCTGATGTATCTTTTAGGGAGAAAGTGTGAAATGCCGAGACGATGCTGTTACATTTACAAGGTACTCGATTATACAGTAGATCAGATCAGTTGTTGAGAGCATCACCCAACAGTAGATGCATTTAGTTTTTATACAAAACATATATAATGCATAAAACCAAAATCCCACACGCATCAAGAAAGTGTAGTTTTTGTTATTTAAGCAGCGGTTGGCGGTAACCGATCAATTGCCATTTGTTAGCGCCATTGTTTTGTTACTGCAAAAACTTACTACTCTGTTAAATAAATGGAATTTTTAAGCCCACGCAGCAATTTTACCCATTCAGAGTTAATGTTTACTTGTTCTTATTACTGCAATTATTATTACCAACCCCACTATCGAGACAGATTTAAGCAACAAAAACATATATGAAGATTTTTAAAATTTCGTTTTAAGCAACATCATCCACCATAACAAAATGTGATGCATCGACTTACATAATATATTAATGAAACCAATTTAGTTTACTTACTGTTATTACTATTTTCGCCTTAAAACTCCCGGTTTCATATGAAACCGCGTCAGCAATCGCCAATCCGCGAGCAGTCACGGTGATTATTATAAAACGGCTGTTTTAAGGCTAAAATAGTGATTTAACAATTACTGTGCATACGAGCATACTAAAATGCTCTTAAGAATTTGTTTGGTTCTCTCCTCTAATTTGATTCCATGATTTTTTTTACAAAAATAGATATTTCGTTTCGTTCGTCATCATCATACATGTGTGTCGTTTCGTTGCATGTCCATATATGCAAACTTTTCCACTATACATAAGTGTGCACATTATACATCATGCATTCTTAAAATTACACTTTTTAGGATTTTAACATTCAGAAGCTTTGAGGAAAACAGATTATACCTTTATTTTATTGCTGCCGTATTTTTATCAGCCTCTTTTCTGTTGTATATTTGCATGGTTGAAAAAAGGTAAATGTAGTAGATTTGTTCTCATACATGTACGTTCGCCTATTGGTATTTTTCCTAATCACGATGTGTACGAAGTAAGGTACAAGTTAAACATAGAGTAATCGTTTATCATGACTAGGCTGAGTACTTTCAAGCAATTTCATATGGCACAATGTTTTTTGGATCACTATGAGCTTCAGTACGAACGAATCACATGAAAATAATTACTTTGAGCCACAATTATAAGTGCATATTTTGTATCTTAACTGTATATGAATATGCACACACAATGAATATTTGACAAAGTTTTACAAATTTTATGCATTTATTTAAAAATTCTAAATTTTGCCTAAAAACGTCATTGGCAAGGTGGATAAAAAATTGAGAGAAAATAATCCCAGCTATATGGAAATAGCTGCGAGCATTTAAAGATAATTTATCCTTATCCATTTAGAGCATTTATCCTTATTTGCTAGCAGGGAAATAGCATCGTTTGTAACAATATTGTAGCTCACAAAAATATTCTGCTCTCATGAAAGTGCTTATCTACAGTATTAATACAATAAATCAATGTCGTCACTTTGCTACTATTACCTTGACTTAAACTTCACGTTCTGTCCATCTGTCCGTGCAATAACTCGATAAAGGTTTCGAAGTTTTATTTTCTGATTTCGCCAATCGATTTCTCATTCCATTCCCTGGAATCACTTTAGAGTTTCCATGTGAAGCCTTGTGGCGCCCATAGGTCTTCAGATTGAAATGTATTGAGCGGTTTTGTTTTTAAAGCTTATTTGTACCCACACACTAAAACAGGTTTCTCCGCCACTGAATGTATATTAATGTACCCGTCATTACCGGTGGTCATTTAATACTGGTTAGTTTTAAAAAATCGTATGGAGTTAAGGTAACCTATTCGTCAGCGTCAGTCAGTATATTGCTGCTTTGGTCTTTTTAGCTTTAAAAGCTTGGTCTTTGTAAAAGGGCCTAAAGATACATCTATTTACCAAATTGTCACAAAGTGTTGGAAGTTAGTTTGCTAGAATGTTACAGGAAACTCAATTTTACGCAAATGGGCCATTCAGCTTTCCATGAACTTCAATTTCCGATGTCTGAATTTTCATTTTTCAAACTACTGATTTGATGCTGAGATTAAAAAGTATTCAAATCTACATCTGTCTCATTTTTACAAGGAATCATTATCAAAAATAACCAATAGGCATGCATGCATTTTACTCAAGTAAATAAGCAAACGCAACGTATGAAGATCCAGAGTTACAAAAGGCAACAAACAGTTTCCTGAGATAGATTATTCCTTTGTGCTTAATGATTATGTTTATAGCATTTTCTCATGAAATTTCCGCTGAGATGTGCTGTGTGAATGTATTGATACTTTGATACCGCTGCGCGCACTGGCCATGAAAATACATTTAGTTTGGTGGTTTTCTTCATTTATTTCACAAGGGAGACATTTCAACAAATCACGAATGAGATCTAAAAGGGCAATCAAGGAGAACATTTATCCTTCCACGTCATGTGTCAGTTCTAAAGCTAGTAACATTTACGTAGTTAGGGATGTGTTGGCTTCTTTTCAATGCAGTTTTTGGTGGTAAATGAACAGTAATTCATTTTCTACAGGATCGTTTTTCATTCTTGTCTTGTGAGCGGAAATCCAGAGAAAGACCTCTGCACTGTTCTTTCTCGAAGAAAGTTATATTATAACCATTATTATACGAGAAATGTTCATTAATTTGCTGTTGTTGTAAGAACATTGAATGCTTAATACCATTTTAATATGTAGGCATCTAAAGGAATTTTTGTGTCGAATTTTCATTACACAGTATCGTTCTTGCTTAATCGTTTTAGTTTAGATGTGCTGCTACAGACTACATTGATTGATCTGTATTGACTCCATAAATATGTTGTCTAAAACAATGGAAAATAGGTAAATTAGAATCGGCCATGGTCAAGTAAATATGCGATTTGTGATATAATAATTCAGAACTGGGTTAAAAATATTGTAGCTTTTGAGTTATTTTAGTTAAAACTGCTGCACTTACGAATATACCTCTAAACGCAGAACGCGAGCCAATATTGCACATGCTTTTGTACCAATACATTTTTTTGTTTTCAATATTCTCGTATAGGTACTCATATTATTCATCAATAAAGGAACAATAGTTTCACCTTAAAATATGCAGTACAATGTTCTTTGAAAAAAGTTTATAGATCGAATGACTTGAAATGTATAACACCTGTAAATTCAATTTCACCTGGCAAAATGGATGAATAAAACATACCTTTCCTTGTGCCAGCTAGCTAAGTATGAAGGAAAACTTAATTTGGTAATGGCACAAAAATGTCAAGTCACAACCAGTTTCAAACTTACTTGATAACAAGTTAAAATTTAAGCACCCTCATCATTTTTTGATGAATTTCATCTCGGGAATTACAGCTTAGGACATAGATTACATGTTGATGGTTGAAATTCGATTGTATTTATCTTGAGCCAGTCAGTGTAAAACGAATCACGTTCATTATGCGCCATAAAATGGTTCTATGAAATATGCAAACAAGAATCTCATTTAGAATTTGAAGTTTGAAGTCTAGAATCTGAAGTTTGCATTTTGAAGAAGGTATACACATCAATATGAAAATGAGTTTCCGACAGTAAATTTATTCCACTTGCACACATAAGTATATAGGCTGGCTATATATAATGTGTAAATGTGTATAAAGTGTATCTAAAGCAAAAGCACAAACCGAGACAGTGTAGATAGTTCAGGTTTGGGATTTATTCAGGCAGAGAATTCTAAGCAAACAAGTCTACCGAATAATCGAACCATACGGGATAAGTTTCCTTCTGAGGTTGTCTTCCCAGTATCGTTCAAAGTAAAATTTCGAAGCAATTATGTAAACAAAATGTTCTGTTTTGACATTTGAAAGTTATTATGATATGAACATGTTGTGAATGTGACAAAAATAATCGATAAATACATACCCCTTAACTAAAATGGGCTAACATTATATAGTTAATTTTATATGGAGGAAGATTCTATTGAAGAACTATTAGTAAACTCATAAACTTTTTAGAATTCGTAAAAGTAGGAAAACGCGATAATAAGTAGGCATGCGTGCAATATTTTTTTTAATTGCATGCAGAACTAGTATAATGCTGCCACGCTGCCAGTAAAAGTTTTAAAAAATCTCTTATGAAGTAAGGAATATGGAATTTCAGCAGAGAAAATAATTAATTACCATACGTAGGCAGTTCATTAAAGCGAATAACGGTAGTACTAATGATTGTTCCACAGTTGGCGTTGCTTACCTTATAAGTATCGTATGGAAAAGCTTTAAAATTTGGCTTTTAAGTAGTTAATTTCGCCACTCACGCATTTTAAACTCAAAGTTATGATCCAATGAAATATGACAAGAAACATTTTTCCCAAGTACGGTCTTGTTCCAGGAGATAATATTTTTAGTTTCGTGTTTTACATAAAAATTACAGTTTCTACCCTATAGTTTTTTTTACCGCCAGGGAGCTATCTTTTATAATTTATCTGTCTGTCAGTCTGACGTTTTTGGGACGTTCAAAAACTTTATATCTCTGTTGGTCTCGCGTATTTTTATGTATGTTGCATCTTGCTCCTGTCGTGCCTTTCGTTTAAGGCTCAATAATGAGAGTGAAAGTAGTACATACATAGGACGCTAGCTGCTTCTTACGAAAAGTTTGTTGCTGTTTAATTACATGTAAGTTTCTAAAATCATTTTCATAGGCTTTAAAACTTGTAAATATGTAAGCATCTTTTATCAAGTTAAAAATATGATTATTATTTCTACCGGAGTAATACGTTTACCTGCATTTCTACGCATGGCAGTAGGAACCGGGGGGATGAGAGGGACAAATCCCCCTCAATACTACTAGTACTACGCACCCATATTCATTTTAGATCTTCAAGCGAAATACCAAAATACCAAATACACTACTTTACATGAGATACCACACAAGGTCAGGAAATTATGCAGTAAGTAAACTCATTACTCTTAAAACTTTAACAGCCAGCCAGAACAGATGGTTCGCCCAGAAAAAGCGGTTCGTTTGAAGTCAGTGACGCCAATTGCAAAGTTTTGCCTATGTTAACTGAAAAACTTGATTAAACCCATCATAAGTTACCTAATATTCCCAACACTTCAGATACACAAAACGTGCACGAAATCCATTTTTTCATGTCACCCCAAAACCGAATTAATAGTATGTAAATAAGCAACCTCAAGTCACCACTCAGTCCACAGAATATATACATCTTAAAGCTTGCGTCTTGCGCCGTGCCGTAATCAATCAACTTTCAACTACATATGCAAAAGAGAATACAAGTTCCTGAATGTATCATCATTATCGGTTTTGTATCACACAAAAATGCATTGTCGGGACTAAAAATAAAGGGGGGGGGGGAATTTAACTTTTTACGAAGGGTTTGATTTATTCCATGCATGTTATGTAATGAAAAGTAACCTTGTATCGACTTGAACGACAGAAAAGTAATTACCAACAATCAAACTAGACTATTATGCTTGCCAAGTAAAAGTGCTGATAAATTGTCGAAAAAGGACAAATAAAAAATTCTGGTAATGAACATCTTGTTACCAGGAAGTAACCAAGTTGCGCTGCTGTAACGCGGCACTGTGATGTAAGGGTCAGATTTTGACCTTTTTTGTGTTAATGAGGCTGTCAATCTTGAGTGTTTTTCCGTAAAACCTCGATATTACTGATCCGGTAGCTTGATAGTAAGTTGGTATTTTTTTAATACCTGTTAAACATTACTTGGTGTAAAGGTGGTAAATGTCTAAAATAGACCTGGGTCTATCTCGTCCGGTAGAGATGAGTCAAACAGCAATTAAAAAAGCATATTGGCGTGATGATAATTGTTATGTACATATACGTAATTTTGCTTAATTTATGCATTTTGTACGTAATCAAAGTTGTAATGAAAGAATGAAAAGTTGTTCATAATATGCAATGCAACGCTGTATTCTTGTAATTATTACTGACTAGCGTCTACCACCATCACCATATACATATTGTGATGATTTTTGTCCAGAATTTTGTTTGGACAGACAGACATTTTTATTAATTATCATGCAAACAAAAGTTACGAAAATGTTTGTTAGTTTACCGAGGATATGTTTTTTATATTTGTCCTTTTTCGATAATTTATCAGCACTTTTGCTTGGCAAGCATTAGCACTGACTAAAGAAAAACCAACTAAAGTGTGTTTCAAAGAGACAAACTGAAAATAGTAAAGGGTTGACCGAAAAAGACATGGGTTCAAATATAATTCTCTCGGTATACCTGCGTATGTGTTCGCGTATACGGCTTAAACTCGTTCACGGCAAGGCTCAGAGGAAAGTTTGCATAACCTAAACTATATATTTATGTATCATTTATTATTACCCAACACAATGGAACACCACAAAAAATATTAGGGAACAAAGAATCTTCAATGAACTTTTCCTTTGTTTGGATACCATTAAATTTCATTTGGGTTTAATTTGGTGTTTGAAAAGTGACAGAGTAGCGACATAACAAAATACTAAAGCTTTGACGTAGAGAAACGTTCATTTATTTCAGAATGGCATCGTGTGTAAATTGCATAATCATGTAGTAGTATACATCAACATAGACGCAACGTGCATAATTAAACGAATACAGGTTGTTTTAAGGGAGGTGAAAAATTTGTCATTCAGGCAATGTCTATCCATACAAGAGAAAGCGGGAAGGATGATGATTATAAGTGGATCACCGGGGAAGTGATGTAACAACAGCGAATAATAATAACAGTATTTGTCGATTGTCACCGGTGACAGAACCAGTATTATACTTTTCCGCTTGATATGTTTACTCTGGTCGAGTCTGGGACTGTTGCTTACTTTTTCCGCCTACAGCAAGTATTGCTGTTGCACTGTCAACTGTCGATTTACGTGCTTACTATTTTGTTTTTAGAGAGGTAAATTCGTATTGTCATACACATGCACAAAATTTCAAAATTCTTGTCGTGTCGCATCAAGACATTCACGATTCATGAGTGGGGAAAATTTTACCTACTTTTACAGAACATCAGTGTTCGTGCCCATATTTTCAAGCCAAAAAGGGGTGTTCAGTAGCGATATTGTAGATGATACTTCTTGTTGTAGTTGTCGGATCCGGTTATTTGTATGGCAAGTCTAACATTTTCAGCTGCAAGGTAAAGTTTCACCTTTATTGACCCTAATAAACCCGCATCCTCTACTCTTCGTAGAAACCATGCTCCTCGAACCACTTGATATGTTCATTCATCCGTCCGTTTTCCCCTTACAATTAATCGAAACAAAGCTTTAAGCAACACCTCATTATTACCATATCATTGAAATGCACCAGTATCAGGGTGTGATTCGAGTATATATAATGAAAAAGGTCACAAATCTTTATCGTCTGAATTTTCCGTTGCAACGGAAGAACAAGATACCTTATTACACAACTAACGCAAGACGTCTATTTACTTAATAATACAATAATAAAATGCTTTTGCCAGGGCACAATAAGCTTGAAACTATCACTTGATTGATATGCGTCGTATGGCCCACAAAATAACCTTCAATTTAGACTACAACGTGTTTGTAATATATTTAGTGCTGACAATATGAACAACTCTACTAGTTCTCCAGAGAAAGCAGCCGAGTATAGGTATAATCGGCTTTGCATAATATCTCTACTGCTTACGTTACTATCATCAGTTTTTACGTACTAATATTTAAATGCACCCAAAGCTACCAACGCTACGTTGCATTAGAAATGGCCTATTTTGTTGTATAGTCGTACCTAAGGTAGGTAATACTTTAATAATAATACAATATTCCAAGGGATTACTAAGTAGGTGTCTGCTGATGATGCCGTCGTCAGTAAATATCTTATCTCCTTGAGAGACTGACAAATGGTTAGCTGCATAGCTCTAACTAAAGTTTACATCTCCTCTCCATAAATAGGTAACGGTAGCACCAACAACGTCTCTATCTTTGGGTGGTATATATGTGACTGGTGTATATGAAAGTTGACTGCACTTTTTGCTCAGCACAACCACTTCAATAAGCATACTGTTTATCCTCTGGGAAATTTATAGGTGGATTCAATGTAGATTGGGAGTGGTGGGTATTTGACAGGGAAATGTGTGAGTGTGCTTCGGATGATGTACGCAGGAAAAGAAGTACGCTCCACTACATCTCCTTAGGAAGTAAACTACGATACGGCACATATTTCACTTGTCTGCTTTTAAATATTTCACAGGCATATAGGTAAGTTCTCGTAATACACCGAGGTAAATCCTTTGGTACCTGCATATTTTATCTAGGTTATGTTGTTCACGGTAATAGGAAGATGTTTGTGTGTGTACTGGAGATGTAGTGGTACTAAAAGAGAAAAAAGATGAAATCCCTTGTTAAGCCACTGCTTCAGCCATTATTCAAATATAGTTCTAGGAAAAACGCTAAAATATCTATCTACCTGTACATAGTCAAGCCTTTCATGGGGCGGATAGGAACAACATCAATTATCCTGTTTATACAAATGAAATACTACAGTAGTAGTAGTAGTTCATTTGCTTATACAAGCACTAATATGATAGTAACAATATGTTATTTAATTTTGGAAGTTAGTTAGCATCTTTCGTAAACTATGTTCTTCTTGGTTCTTGTTGGTTTTTCAAATTCTTCTTTCATGAATTCTCTTTTTTTTGTAAAGAAGATAGATAAAAGGGGTATAGAAGGCAAATTCAATACGATTGCAATTGCAATGATGTTTTGACAGCTACGGGGAAATTCAAGAAAAGTATTTTTTTTAAACTTTATATTTTTGTCGCCACCTAAATGACCGCGAGGGTAAATCTGATCATGCTTTTTGGCTTTTTTTGTAAACTCGTCATAAACATTGTACTGAGTAAGCTTTGCCTACAGCTCCACTTAAAAAGATTGTTGAAATAGCTTTTCTCTGATTTATTGCGATTGCTACAAAAATTATTAAGGACTCCATGGCGCATTATGAAGCTACATCTTTATTACGCAGATGAAAAACTTTTCATTTAGTAATGATTTTAGCGTGTTTGTCTGACTGCCTGTCCGTCATCACATCACTCTCCTGGCCAGACGCTTCAGCCGATTTGGCTCAAATGGCACAAATGTATCTTGGGGTGGTAGCTTCTATGGGGTGTAATTTCAGCAAATTTGGTCAACCTACAGGGGTTCATTTGGGTCAAATTTTAACTTTATTCACATTAGCTCAAATTTTGTATAGCGATATTATTTCAAAATACAACAAGGCAAAATATCGAGTTTTTTACAATTCAATCAGCTTTTATTAACACAAAGTTTTTCATCTGCGTCTCTACTGCTGCAGGTTTATTTTACTTAAATTTCATCAAGGTTTATTCGTGCCATTAATCTGATTACTACACTACCCTTTCTTGCATGAAATTTGGCTCTGGTTAAGGGAATATTCTCAAGCATTTTGTGGGGTGTAACGAAGATTTTCAAGGAAAAAATAGTAACAGAGCCCTTGAATTTTTCTTAGAAAACTTATGCACATCTTGCAGAGAAACACTACGTGAAAACGCATAAAATTGTGTGTTACTACAAGGGTTGTTCAACCGTGAAGTTGGTGTTTACGGCTGTTTAGTTTTAATGTTTTCTGGCATTCCTTCTACATTCTACATATCAAATATAATCGAAGAATACAAAAAATTACTGAACAGGAAACGATGATGTCGACTTGTATGTACAGGTCAAAAACACACCGGAGATATTCTCTACTTTCTTTCTACTTTGTTTTTCTTGGCACACTTGGCAGCGTAAAGTTTTACCCTTTCCGGCTTTAAGATGGTTTTGGTGGCAAAGGCGGAAAACTTTTGTTGAAAACAACGCGGCTTGATGAAAGAATAAAGAAAAAATCTCCACTGTTTTGTTCGCGTCCAATTTTGTGGGAATCGAAAAAGTGACTGTCTTGTCAACGAGAACTTTCTTTGAACTTTTCATGTTCAATCTCATAACGCTTGAGAAACATGGAAGCTTCCCAACAAGGACAGAGAAGAGTGCGACAAAGACCATATGAGAGCAAGAGAGCAAGTGTGACTTTCCTACTTTCTTTTTCGTGTTTTTTTCAATTTTGCTTTGCTTTGTTCTGTCCCACACTTCACTTTTTCAAAATACTCTCTAACAAAAGACAGAAATGAAAAGTGAATGGACAAATTGGCAGGAGGATAGAAAAGTTTACAGGGCATCACGACGATGATGATACATGTAGTGTGCTGGCTGATGGCCACTTAAACTTTATAAAAAACTATAAATGCTGAAACAGTAAAGTTAAACTATAAACTCACTATCACTATACATATCTTGAGGGATATAGTAGCTAGCCCAACTCCCAAGTAAAAGAGTGGTTGACATTTTTGAAAATCTTATTTTGTAGCTGTGTGTTAGATGCAGAGCTGGGTGTGCTACATGTAGCCCGTCGTTAGTTTCCCGGCCATCGGCTACTGATAGCCGGTAGTCCCGGATTTTGTTGGTAGCTTTGTAGCCGAAGATTTAGTTGGTAGCCGGTAGCTCAGCATTTGTTAGGACGCCGGTAACCGATATTTATTCGGTAGCTCCCCCCCTCAGTCCTGGTTAGATGAAAGACTGTGACAAGCCAGATGGAACTGTTGAAAGTTGGCGGCGGAGTATTAGAGCGTTTGGAAGGTCAAGTAAGTAATGTCTACATGTCTCTATGACGTAATGAAGAAGACCATGAAAAAATATTTTGAAAGATATTGAATAGCCAATAATACACGGCGACATAGTCACATAAAATATGTACTGCTGCTTTTGCTAACCAACTCAAAGGACTGCTCAAAGCACACAACTTTCCGTCTCAAAAATTCATCTGTGGCTCCTTCTTTGCAGAAAATTCTTTCTACCAGGAATAATCTGACTTTGGGATTGCTGATATGCAAGGGCACATTCCAAAACTGATAACAAATATTATTTTCTTAGACATGTATTCACGGTAATCTCTAGTGTATAGATTTGCTGATTGTAACTAAAAACATGTTTCCTACGTTTCATATGTACTTTCCACTTGTTTGTATTAGGCCTTGGATTTCCAGTGCTCTATATGTTCCATAAATATCGTATGAATTTGGATTTTTTATATATACCTATACCCACATATGTATAAAAAATGTCTATAGAAATGGCTTTGCAAATTGTAACTTACTCTTAGAGTATTTACAAAAGACCACTTTAACGGGGATCCTTCAGAAGAATATTCTCTCCTTGTCAATTTTTTGCAGATAAGTACTTTATAGGTTACACAGATAGTTTTTATAGGTCCTAACGCTAATAATAATAATAATATAGCTTGGCTAAGCAATCATGAAAGTCTTACGTATTCTGGTATCTTTTTTGGTGCTCCAATTAGTTAAGTTGTTGCCATCATTCTACAGTCGATAGTATAAGTGGACAGTTTCAATCAACTGGAGAAGTAGAAGTATCCTGCTTGAGATTAAAAATAAACCTACATATAATACATACCGTCCCTGTAGAAGTTTCTATCGAACGCAAACCTTAGTTTGGCAATAAGGTTGCAAGAAAGTTCTTTCACTTTGTTTCGATCTCTTCTGAAAAGTCCCTATATGTGAGTGTGATGAGTGAAAGTAAGTTCAGGCTGTCGTCATTAGTTTGTATTTAATTTTATTAAGCAGTCTTCATTTCCCAGTACCGTACTGGTTTGTTTTGTTATCAAATTAATTAGCTTCAAAGACTGAGCTTCAGTGATACAATGTTCTACTCAAAATTATTTCCTGGAAAACCAATTAGCTGTATTGAAAGTAGACAGGTACGGTACAATACAATGTACACAGATCAGGGTTGCATTTTTATACTTACAAGAACAACAAAGTAACGTTGAAAGTTGGGCCACCGTCGAAATCTCTCAACCAATGGGAAGCTTAGCCGTCCGAAAAATCATATACCGTATTTTCGCTAAAGATAGGGACTGCTATCTTTCGAAACTCCGAGTTCAAAAGGACGGTTATCTTTAGAGAGCT
>JAHZNB010002185.1:0-14721 GCA_027744295.1 Callyntrura guangdongensis | reverse complement strand
GAGAAAATAGAGAAAAAATAGAGGATTATGACTACCTTGTACACATTTACAGTCAAACCTAGATTCGTCTGCAATAACTGAACTTTCATTTTCTACGGGATTCCTGGCTGCTTCTCATTTTCAGTATTAAACCGTGACTCTCTGGTAAACTTACGAAATTCAAAAAAGCATGCAAAAATCTAGAAATCTCCTCTTTGTTGTTTTGCTCCTTATATCAAGTAGTTTATCCTAGAGCAACAAAATTGTATAAAAGCGCAAAAGAAATTCGTTGTGTTTTCTCTGTTAAATATAAACACAAAACGCTCTATACCCATTCATTGTTGTTTTTTATATTCTTTTTTCCGTTTTCATTGTTCCTTTTTTATTGTATGCTTTGTCGTATAATGGAGAAGCATCTTTGTAAAAATGCACAGGAGACGAACTCGGAACGGGAACGTATATATAAACCTGCTGTAATCGCAGTCGTATTGACGTAGCTGAAAACCTTAGAACTGATACAAGCTGATTGTATTGATTAAGGTCAACTTGATATTTTAACTTGCCAGTTGACCTAGTATCGCAATACAAAGTTTGAGTTAATTTGGTTAAATTTTAAATTTTGACCCCCCCAAATGACGCTTTGAATCCTACATCTGGACCCTCCATCTGGGGGGTTGACAAAATTTACCGAAATTTACATCCCGTAAAAGCCAGTGACATAAGGCACATATGGACCAAATTTGAGCCAAATCAGCTGAAGCGTCTGGTGTCTGGACAGTGATGCAGACAGACAGACAGACAAAGTCTGAAAAGCTAAAAAAAGGTTTTCAGCTATGTAATGATGCCTTCCAGCTTAACAAGTGGCAGAAATATTTTTTGGCTAGATGAGAGATAGATCTCTGTGGGTTCGTGTTCTTACACATCCACAGCAATTTTGTAGTATTTACGTGACATAGGTTTTCTTTTCAATTCAGGTTCTCTGGTGAAACTAACATCCAAATAATTTCCTTTTCAAAAGTTTTTTTGGTTTCATTCCTATATTCCTATGCTGTATGTTTCCCAGAAGATCTTGTATAAAAATCTCGTATATCTTATTTTCTTCAAAAGGGTGCATGCTAATACGGACAAGGACTTATGTTTTGTATTGTGTCCGACGTAGACATGCCACATGCTTCAAGCGTTTTTAAAAATACGACGTTGTACCGCTGACTTTATGCCCCCGAGAGAAAGAAATCCCATTTTTTCTTCTTATCCGATCTTGATGAGAACTATATGGCGATCCTATCATCACTTTCTCCATCTTTTTCTCTAAACAAGCTCTATTTGAAACATCGCCTTACTTTAGCTTTTGGTTTAGACTACGAGAGTCTTGTGGTGGTTCCGTTCCGTCCTGCTAACTTGCTTCATCTCCTTTTCCTCGTCAGATTGCTTTCTATTTCTCGGATTTTACGAATAAACCCAAATATAAGATGAGAGCTCTTCATAATGTGGCAGTGGTATTATCATCATCGTCTCGTCATCGTCATCTAAGTCATCTTAAGCAGTAGCAAGCAAGCAGCACAGGCAAACAATATACAATGTTGTGTATACCACCCAGTGAGTAGATACACAACCCTGCAAGTCAATATATGGCGTTGGATTTTAGTAGATACATATGTTTGGTTCTCTACTTTCATGTTTCTTCTTACGTTTGTTCTCTCCACCACCGCACAAGATGCGTGGTACTTTTTCTGGGCAAAAAGCGCTGTTGTTGGTAGTGCTGTGCTGTTTGGTCGTGTGCAAAAACCAAGGGCCACACGTACTCTCCTCGTTCTGCTCCCGCTGTTGAGTGAGTGAGTAGGGCTTGTCTGCTTCTCTGAGCTTCCCTATCACCAAAGCTATAACACCATCATGAATGAGTCGTGAGTTGTCTTTCTTTGGCAAAACAACAGGGCAACGTGACTACCAGTGTGGGTGTCCCTGTATCGATGTGTGAAAAATATTGGCTCATTTTTTTACAGTGCTTCAGTCAAATTGCTACGTTGTTAGAGAAAAAACGAAAAAAGAAGTGTAGTAGTTGTTAGGTTGTGGCTGTTTGTCTTCCTAATTGCTTTCGCTTTTTACACGTCCTGGGAAACTCACGAGTGAACTTGAGAAAATAGTTTCACAGACGAGGGGATTTTGGTCTACAGTGCTTCTGCAAATTACGGAAATTTTTCATTGTCTCGTACAATTAGCTATGTAAGATACAAAAAGTTAAACAGACGGGAAAAATGTTTCCCGAGTTTCCCAGTAGCTGCACGGGGTATTGCATTCGGGAGAAAATCTGCAAAAATTGTGTAATCATGTCGGCAGTAGACGAAGAACCTGTTACAAAATACAAACCGGGCGAGAGTCAACGCTTTGTAAAATGTAAACTAATTTTCAAAATAACTTTGTCTAGTATTCGTATCCAATGAAATTGATAAATTGGCATCTAAATCCTCCATACATTATATCAATTCAATCAACTTGCACACTAAAAATAGTTTTGTATCTTACCTAAATTTAATTTAAATTTGGTTCGATAACACTAACATAGTTAAGCACGTGTACTAGAGATAGGAGTGCGTGAGTTGTATCATAAAGTGTTGATGTTTAGAGTGACTGTGCAGAAATTCGGCACACTCAATCCCTTGAAATACTTAGAACACAAGTCAACCCAATCGCACCAAAATGAATGCCGCGTCGGTGAATACCGGTGGTGGTATGGGGAAGAAGGACAAGGATGTAAGTTTGGTTATTCTTGTTCTATTTTTGGGGAAATTTTGAAGCAAATGAAATCGGTACTATGCTTATACATTTAGCCTTGCAGCAGTTACAAAATAAAGTGGTTTCATGGTTTGTCATTTAAATGGTTGAATTATCATTATATTAAAAGGGATATTGATTCTACATCAGATATTATTATTGGTTTAAAATTGAAACTTTTTTCGCTTTGCCAACTCTTAAACTTCTGGATGGCAATCAAGGGCAGAAAGAAATAGATCCGTGCAAATGAAACTCCACCGTGAGCAGAGTGTGTAAACTGGAAAACAATTTTTTTAAACTTAGGTACATGACACCTCACCATTATACATCATGACAAAGTAGTAAAGTGGTTTGGTTTGGTTTCGGGTAAATACTCTGTAGCCGCTTGTCTCAATTTCACAAAAGGTCTTTTTCCCTGCCTCTCTTTCTATTCGTTCGTGCGGTAGCATCATCAAGTTAAAATCCCTGGTGATCCATTTGCTCCGCTTCTCTTCATTTTATTTCATGAAGAAATTTCGTACCAATTCTCATATTATTCCTTGTGCTACCCCAACTAATAAACAGGGAGGTAAAGTGAGGGAGATAGTAAGGGAGACACTACATCAGCATCACTTTACTTTACCTCACGTACACACGAACAAACAGAAAGTATGGCAAGACAAGGAGAGAAAAAAAACAGGAAAATCGGCAGTTTTACGAGCAAGTTAAGCACAAAAAGAGAAAGACGCACAAAGAGAAAAGTAAACTAAATTATATTTATTGCTGCCATTAGAAACGACCCAAAAGTGAAATAAGAGTGTAGAGTATGCATCAACATCCGCTGCTGCCACGCCACCACCACCACCGCATTGTTAGTACCTGAAATGTGTAATAGACATGTCCGCTGGCTTTTTCTTTTGTCTGACATGAAGACACGACATGGAAATGAGGAAAATACAAAATTTAAGCACCGAATTGAGTGAACGAGATAATTTTTTGCTAGAAAGTAAATTGAAGTTGCTTGCCAAAATGACATCAAATGGATCCCTGTACAATGCGACGAATGATAAAATATGCCTACTATCTATACGAATAACATTACATGCGTAGGTATCTACTACTATTCGCCTTGTAAATGATAACAATTTGAGGTGGTGCTGCGGTCTTTGTGCTTGTTAATTCACTGATGCGAAACAGGAAGTATAATTTGATATTACAATGATAAATGTGATTATTTTCGTTGGTTACATTTAAATTATGAAATGCTTGTATTTTATGTAGTATTTTGCTTGTAGTTTGTAGCGTGTTATGTAGAGAAAAATCTGAAACACCACCAAATGTTTGTGGTGCATGTTGTTTTACAAGCCTGTATTCACGAATTACTGCCATTTCCGTTACCTTCTCCTCCCAGAAGAGAAATGAATACGTAATATTAACGTAGGTAAATGTGTGCTAGGTTAAATTATGCATTCATGAATAAAAAACTGTTGCCGAGCAAGTATAATATAATATGCGGCAGTAGTATCAACTTTGCCGTCAGCAACAAAAAAATCATCAGCCCAAATACGGAAGTCCATTTCTCCCTTCAGTTGCAGCGCAGCAACAGTCTTGCTTGTGTACTGTTGATTGTTGTTGTATGTGTGTAACGTTCCGTTCATTTTCATTTGGTGATTCGTTTTTAAAGAATGGGGAAAGCGCCAAGAAAATAAAACAAAGCAATTGTGTCTTAGGGTGAGAGAGCGAAAAAGAGGGGAAAATAGACAATTTATCTGTACCGACTTTACGCTGCAAGCATGTAACAATGCTATATACTATGGACAAAACGTTATGCTCCTGTGACGCCGCTGAGTGGCCTACTATACTATACGGCATGAAATTTTGTACTTTGTTTTATATATATGCTTATATGGAGGGCATTTCCATCCAACGCTGCACTCTCTTTGTGAAGAGAATAAATGAGTTGTAATAAAAAGCTTTTCTTGTTACCCCATTTGTTCCAGCTCTCTAGTTCATTTTTCTCCTTTTTTTCTGTTGGCTTCCAAACAAGTTTTTTCTTCATTTTTTTTCTGGCTGCCCGCGATGAGCTCATTCCTTTTGGATAAGCCTTTAAATCGCTGTCCTTTTCTTCAACATGCAAGAGAAAAACGAATATTTAAGACGTTTTCTTAGTTGAATGTAATACACAAAGAAAATTCATTTTACTACTATAAGCCAGCAGACAAGCAACAATGTCTAAGTATAAGTAAGGCAACGAGTACATCCTGACTTAATCGTCCTTTCTCTCTTATTGGGAGAGGAAGGAAGGGAAGAAAAGGACTATTCTAAGAAAATTTTCTATTGTTTTTTGCAAAAAAGGAATTTGTTTCGTTTATCCGTAAAATATTACCAAGTACGGAGCTGCAAACACATTAGGATATATATAGAATATATGGTATTGTCCTTTTAAATTTTTAAATGGGTTAAAACACCACACGTTTCCTTTCCTTCAACCATAAACCATGCCATGCTTTTTATCATCATCATCACCATCTCGTCTCAAAGGACGAAGGAGAGTAATTTACATAACCGTTTCAAAAACACCACTAACAGCAACAACATCAGCAGTAGCACGGGAACAATATTACGTATGCATAAACCTACACAGTAATACAAGCAAAGTGACCTACAAAGTAATAATCATTTGATTTGTGTTCAACAAACCTTCCAAACCTCCATCCAATACACAAAATACCATAGATACACCTATATGACCTTTGACCTCATTAAACTGGGGCGTAAAACTTTTGTCCATTTTCAGAGGAGGCCATAGGCTACCTATATATACAAAGTTTGATGAAAATCGCCCCGTAAATACCAGAGATAAACCTACGTGACCTTTGACCCAATTGACCTGGAAACTCCAAAATCATTCTCAAGGGATGAGAAATCGATTGACAAAATCAGGATTTCAAAATTCGAAACCGTTTTTGAGTTATCGCGCGAACAGACGGACGGACAGATAACGTGAAGTTAATAAGTGACTTCGTCACTTAATAACATAGGTACACAGTCTGGAAAGCAGGCAAGGGGCGAGAAATATGTAATATTAATATGCAAATATGCTGACATTTTCTCTAAAAACTGAAGACGCCTGCCACCTTTTTTGTTGCAGTAGCTGCGTGGCATTAGGCAACTTTTAATCGTACGTCTACTCAACCATAGAGTAAGTCTCCGACAAGGAAAGCTTTTTTACAGCTTAGCTTACACCCAGTCTACAATCATTCTCTCACAGGCTTTCACAAAAAATAGTTGACTCTAATCCTTCCCAAGAATAAAGTAGGTCTTATACAGTCTACAATAAAAGAAAAGTCGGTTAAGTTTGCTAAGTAGGCGTTTTTTTCGTTGACAAGAACCAGCCGCATAATGCCGTTGTCATACTCATACTATACAGCCGTAACGTGTGAGGTTACATTGGATATGAATATTATGCTATTGTACTGTATACAACGCATAGATGGTTATATACTAAGTAACACATGACAAAAACGAAATAGCAATTTTCTCCACTTTTTTACCACCATGTGTAGTATAATTCATCGATTTACAGGCGTGATTTGCAGTTTGTCGAATGATTTTATGACCATGTCACATAGGGAAAGAGAGAAAATTCTTTTATTATTATCCTTTTTGTATTGTTAAGTATAGTTTCTTTAGATCACGCGTAAACACATACAACTCTTGCTATAAAACCACTTGATAGAATTTACCCACTTGATATTATTTCATTATCCTTGTGAATGGAAACAACAGGGCAACATATTTTACCCTGTTACCCAGTATGTTTTTGCTGCCTTAACCATGTGGACATGTACATAATTTAAGTAAATGGAGTGCAATGAATTAAATCAAGGAACAATCGGGAAAAAATGGAGCTTCCCATCATGCGGCAGTATTAAGATCAACGTTTTTGCTCGTTGTACATAATATAATAGTGTTATTATGCTCTTTTGTTAATAGCTTTTCTCTTTCTATCCTGCTGTTGGACTAAGCATGATGATGGCTAGTAGTAGTAGTAGTAGTACCAAAGGAAAAATCTTGAATCGATCCATATGGCAACTGAAAAAAACGGTGACATTAAGAACTGCCATTGAGGCAGCATGATGTCCCACCACTGTAATAATGGGATTTCTATAAACTCATGAACATTATTAACACAAAATTGTACATTGAAGATTGCTCTTTTCTTTTTTGGAGGGTAACTTGCAGGCAGGTAGGTATATACTTTTATTATTACATGTGAGTGGGTGGGAGGTACCTTGTTTTATACAAACTGCTTATTTTCGGTTGTCATAAACATGAGAGAACGATAAAAAAAATCTCGGCGTGCTTTCTTCTAACACGTAAACTAGTAGTTGTGTGTGTGGAAACATAAAACATTATTATTGGTACGTTTCTTGCTTTTGAATTAAATTTCTGTTGAAAAAATAAGAGCAGAGGTTGTTTGCAAGGTGGGTGGTGAATCTAATATTAATATGCTGTAGGTATAGCACAGGCATTACATAGTATGAGGTATGCTGAGGGAAAAAAACTTTCTTGACATGATTTTGAATTTTTTTTATTAAACTTTCTATCGTTTAATGCGAAATTGTTGAAAAGAAAGCAAACTACTTGAATAATAATAATAATATACGACGGTGCACTTATAGATGAAAGTCTTGTTAGTGTGTACGAAAATAACATGATGGGAAACAAAGCAGAAATTCTAGAGATGTTGTACGCAGGGTACTTATTGTAAAGGGCTTTTTAAAGGAGGAAGAACTATCAGCGATGATCTTTGGGTACCGAAATTCAAACACTGAATTTTTATTTCTTCTAAGGGTGCCCTCCAGCATGGAAAATGGTCTAAATAAGTACCTTAACAGTTTGAATAAAAGTTTCATGTGTCACGTTTTGAAAAAAAGACTGACATAACTCGTTAAGCCGCGTAACTTTTTTAGGAAATGTTTTTGCTGATTACAAGTAACGTTTTGAAAAGAATTTTTTAAAACCAGGATGAAAAGTTTAAGGACAAATTACCAAGTTTAGCTTGATACACAAACTAGAAAAAAACTGTTTCTTTCGCACAATGTTTGCAGTCCCAAGTAACTCACTGTAAAATATATAGTCAGTAAGCAGTCTATAAACATAATAATGGAGAACCACATACTTTGCAGTTTTTAGGCTGACATGCTCTCTCATATAAGACATTTAGAAGACGTCCAATAAACCTGATGCCAATCTTGACATCATTTGTCGCATTGTCCCTATTTAGATAAAAGACTTTTCAAAATCTGAATTCAATGGAAATTTTACGGGAAGCTGGTATTCACATTTGTTCCCTTTTCTACTCTCTGATTCCCTTACCCTTTTGGATATCATTACTGCTGCAGGATAGCATGTTGTGTACGCTGTGAACGCAGCTAGCAAAAACCGGACTGAAGGTGTTTGTCTCATCTGCCAAAAAATCTACTCCACTCCTGATTCTTTGGCTCAAACAGCTTGTTTATGTGGCTTAATGCCCACCACCACAGCCAAATAGTGCCAGTCTGGACTGGAATCCGGAAGATGTTTTCTTCAGACATCAGCAGGCTTTTAGCACAGTTCCCTTATGGAAAGCTTTACCATTTTACATTTTTATGCTTAAACAGGATGTGATATTCCCTTATCATATCGTGTCCATAATAATAACCTATCCCATTATATCCCTTAAATGTACATAGTATGTGGAGAACTGTTATTATTATTACTATTGCAGTAATGGTAAGATTATGATGATTATTGTTATTATTATCATCACCACCGCCACAATCCGTTTCCCAACGCGTATCTTAATGGATAGATATCCGGTGATTTGGAAAGTGGCAGAAATAAGGTAAGGCAGATACCCCTGGTATCTGGTATGTGGTAAGCCCTTTTCATTCAATTGTGGTCTATCAACCTGATCACATAAAAAATTTCATGTACCTTTGTACAAAGTACTAGAACAACTCGGTTCTCTATTCAAAGCTTTTAGACACACTGATTCGCAATTCTATATCCGATAAATTAATTCGCCAAACTACAAGGGTATAATATATAGTAAACAAGTCAATGTGACTTCTGTGATATATCACCAGCATGGCCGAATGTGATATATCCGAATAATGACGGTTACTAATATACATTTATGACATTCTCGTGTTAGTTACGGGACAATGAACCATTGCTTATAGGAACGTATTCGCAAGATAGTACTGGATTTTACGTTTAATGACATTTACTAATATACATTTATGACATTCTCGTGTTAGTTACGGGACAATGAACCATTGCTTATAGGAACGTATTCGCAAGATAGTACTGGATTTTACGTATATGCAGTCCGGTATGGTTTTCTCTTCACTTTCCTGTTACCATTGGTAATCCAAGCATTAAAGCAAACAAAATTTGGGATTCCAATTCGTCCACTCACTCTTGCGGTTATTGTACCAACTGGAATGTGTATCGTGGCTCTCGAACTCAATCTCAAGATTACTTTTTTTATCCATAAATTATATATCCTATCATACGTTGTGTGGCCTTAATTGACAAGTCGTGCTTTACAGCCGTACCTTCAGCTTGCACACTGTGTACAAAAGAACACTTGAGTTATTTGCAGTCTGAAAATACTGCAAATATATAATCATCCATATAAATGCTCTAGAATACAGTGCTCTTGCGCGGGCTATATTTTTTGCCAGGTTTTATAATATTATGATAAAACACACTCCATGAACAGTGTCAGTAGCGTAATACTCACAAAAGATTATCATATTTTTCCCATGAGTCTTTTTTTCTTTTTTGTTATTTTCCACCCGCCCAACTGTAAACTTTTCCAAGGCGGCACTCAGAAGACAGCTCAGAAACAGCAATTGCTCAAAAAATATCTGTGTGTGGTAAGTGGAATTATACCACCAGCATAAATATTGTAGGTGACAGCTTAAAAAAGAGCACATATTCATTTTTGTTCAGTTTGAAAAGTTTCCATGAATACGAAGTACACATATAACTTATAACAAGATACCATCCTCTACTCAAAACCTTCGTGTCATAAAATATTGACTGTAACCATTTTACATGACGGAACAGTGAAAAAGGAGGTATAACAACCTCGAGTCATTTTACATGTCGTGTTTGCTCTGGACCCATTATTTTACTCGCGAATAAGAGATTTCAAACCTGTCATTTTTTACAGCGTGCCCATTGTTCAACAAAAAGGGTAGAGAGAGGAAGACATTGACGGTGATGATGTGTAGGGGGATCAGTGAATAGCGCAAATGGTGGAACGAAATGGCCGCAATAATAGCCGTAGAAGCTTATGTGATGCCCGTTACAAATATTAAAGCTTGACGGAGTGAGTGAGAGACAGGCAGGAGGGTTGTCATAAAAGTGAAAGCTGATTATTACTTCCGTTGTTTTTCTTTTGCTACAGTTAATCTGCACACTTCATAAAATAGAGTGACACGAGTGGTACCAGTCACATAAAAATTTGCGTGAAGTTTTTAGTCAAGTTCTAACCAATTGCTACTGGAACAGTGCCTTTCCCGTTCAAATTTTACTGGGAGAAGTTTTGAGGTTTTTTCTCACTCTCTTGTTTGTTTGCCTTTGTTTAGTTTATAATGCCAAATATGTAAACCTGCGAAGAGTTTCATCATACCTTCTCGTTTTCAGTAAGAAATAAGAACCTTTTCTACTTGTGCCGGTCGTCATAGTCGCCACATATGGCAGTTTCGACCATTTCAATACTCAATTGCTTACACGCCACCCCCATTTCGCCATAATGTGTACCCTTTACAACGCCTATTATAGTACCACTTCAACTTTCACTCCACTTCGATAGTGCTCCAACATTATGATGCCTGCAACAGCAGTACAGCCATCATCATAAAAATGCATCAAGCAAAACGAACCATTCGCTAGCTTNCTCCAACATTATGATGCCTGCAACAGCAGTACAGCCATCATCATAAAAATGCATCAAGCAAAACGAACCATTCGCTAGCTTTAAGGTATGGTTATTGCGGTCATTCAGCAAAAATCTCGTGACGTCTAGATTTTTTCGACTTCTTCAGAAGTACGCCTTACTCGTTTTCACGATTTCCGTCCTCCCTCTTAGAAAGGGTGGAAGGCTACTTCCACTGGACTCGTACTATTACTCCTACTGCCACTGATATGTCTGTCTTTTATCTGTTGGAAGTCTTTAACTGGGTGTGTACTGTGTACTTGACTCGCCAAAGTGATGAAGAAAGAAGCCAGCAAGAAAATGCATTTAGACTTCAGGGACACGTTCTATCTACACGCTTCTTATTTCCCGTATTCAGTTATGTCGTCTTTTAGTTTATTTTTGTTCGCGTCTTATACTCAAAAACAGTCGTCATTTTTTATCCTGTTCTTTTAGTGAAACTTGTACGGTTCGGGTAATCCAACGAGGACTATTCTCAGAATTACTTAATATTTTTCTCTCCACGCTACTACTCCTTTTCTTCGCCAAGGTACGATTGTAGCCAAAGTGGATATTCCCTCTGTTGCTTTTTTAACTCAAGGGTATTTCGCTTTTACTCATAAATACGCATTCCTACTTGCTTACTTTTTACTTGCTGCTGATGTGTGTGCATTTCTCCTAAAAGCAACAACTTTTTCGTTCAGTTGTACCAAAAGAAAATAAGGCCAGTCCAAAACCAAAAAGTTTTTTTTCCCGGATTCTGGTGTTTACAGTCAACGGAGTTTCGTGGTAATGTCTCTTACACAATACTCTGGAATAACAGCGAGAGGGGAAAATATCAGGGAAAGTAGAAAGAAAAGACGGCCCACACTTTCATCACAACAACAGGCAGAACAGAATAATAGTCCCAGGTACATCACTGCAGAATTCTACAGCACATATAGATCATCACGCTTTGCAGCTAAAGCCGGCGTAAGTACCCATAAAGACAATGGATTGAGTAGACTCGATTTTAACAAAGGGGAAGGATTCATGTGAAATTGCATACATGCGGTTAAAATGGAAACCGTTGACATAAATACAGGAGTTTGGAGGTCCATGCATATGTACGGAGAAACATAGATGATGCCATTTTTAATGAAATGTTTGCACTTCTGCCGCATCAACATCTGTCCATAAAATTTGTATGATCAACGGTGTCGATAAAAGGACGCTCGTTGTCTCTCGTTTCATTTCCAGTTCATTTACACTAGTTGGGTTTTTGTTTATTTAGATAAATACGTCATTATGATGTAAATACGCTCATGTGTCAACTGAACGAAAGTGAAAGGAAGAATCGCTTCATGCTTTGATTTACTTATCAATTCAGAATTCACTAAAACATGTGTGATAACCTGGGAGGTTTGTTGGGAGAACTGGAGAAAAGTACATGTTATCATGGAGTTTTTTGGCTGACTGACAATCACACAATGTAAACATTTTTAGTGGAAGGATGGATACTGCCAAAAAATAACATATAGCTACCTGCCATACTATATGGGACTGCTAAAGATTATTTCATGGAATATGCAAATATTGCATTTCAGACACAACACCCTAAAATAGACGCGCCGTTGTTATAGGGAGTATATGCCTGACAGATCGATGACGGAATCTCGTGCTATCTCATCGCACGTTTCTGGCAATTGAACACGTCCATCTCGCTACTTTCACATTACCATTTCCCAAACGTCCATTCAACAACTGCTGCACCATGACTAACTCCAGTCGACGTTCCACGATATATATTTCGTTTCATGCATCAGCGTAATTTGTGTGTTCGGAACTAAAAATATATTGACGCATTTGCAAAACCATAATACGGGAACAAAAATCTTTTCTTGGCAATGATCACATTTTACTACGAATGTAAACGTCCACAAACGATGCTTGTGCTTTTCCTTTAATAGCCCAATCCATACAGCCATCATGTTTCCATTTGAAAAATTAAACAAATCCCTGCTGTATTGATATCTGTTTGACATGACATGATTGTATCGAATGTAGGGCGATTTTTACATGAACTAAAAATACAAGCAGAGCTGACGGAAGAATTTTTCCCTGAACAATTGGCAGTGTTACAGTGCAGAGTGGGTAGGAATAGGTGCCAGGCACGCTTTCACCAAAAAAAGAAAAATGAAATATGTTATGCATTCTCGGCTAAGGGAACATACTACCCTATCTCATGCATGTATTTTTGTACAGTAAGTCCAAGGCTGAACCCAATAGCCTTTGTTTATGTAGAATATCTTGGGATACTGTTATGATGATCTCTACCATTTTCGCCAAAAATACATGTAAGTGAAAGATCCACATAACATTGAAAGAGAAAAAAAGGCTCGAGTTTTTACTCCCTTGCTTCCACCATGTCTGCTCACGTAAGTAATAAAACGGCATATATCAATGAAATTATTTCCATTTCCCATCCTTTTTATTTGCTTTCTTCTGATCTGATTGTGTGAAAGCAAGACAAAATTTGCACTGGCGACGGGATGTTATCCGGAATTGAAAAGGGGAAAGTATTAAACGAACTAATGTACCGGGTAGATAGTAAACACATTTTGGCATTACTGTTATTATTATCATAATTATTATTGTTACTGCCATCTTCATCGTTGCGCTTGAAGGAATAGAACGTCGTTTCTGTTTGTACAAGACACCAGAGTCAATGTGGTGTCATTGTCTGGTTTCCAGCAGCGATGAGCACCACTGATAAAATGAAAACCGCTTAGCCTTGCAACATTTGCTGCGAGTACTTATATTACGTACTTATTTGGCTTTCTCTACGCAATACAAAAGTGCTTACGGCGTTTTTAAATTACACGCTCATTTGACACTTTTTAAAATATGAACCGTTGTGTGACAAACCACAAGCACAACGCCAGAGTGGCAAGGTCGCACATGTCGTTACATTATCACAAGAATATCACACTATTTTATGGAAATAAGATTGACTCATTGACTCGGCGCACCCTATTCTTCGTCTAGACTTCTTCACGTTACCACAAAGCTAGAAATTTGTAGATGGTGAGTGGCAGGGCAATTGTTAACATCGGTTGTTATACCATGACTTGGTCAGGCTTTTGTATTTTACGAGTGCGATTGAGTTGAAGACTACGGTCTCCATGTGAAGCATAGGCGTGGCTGGTAAACTACATACTACTAGTGCTGCTGTGTGCATGTAGCAGTGACTCGATCGTATCATATTTTACGCTTTCACCGCATTCAGTTTTATTATTGGTGATGAATATTGAAGACAATATGGTCTGTTGAGCATTCTCCGCAACGTCCCTTTTGATGGAATGAAGGCTCTTGTCGACACAAACGATCCGCCGAGATTCCTTTTGTAGCAATTTAGGAACGAGACTGGAATTCGAAACGGATTTGATAAGGACACTAGTGTCTACTTGGAAGAATGCATTCACCCGATGATTGTAGTTGTGGCGGTGGTAATAGTAATCAAGGTGGTATTCATTCTATGTTGATTCTCAGGCCGCTGAATAGAGCCTTGAGGTTGGCATCATCATTTTTCCAACCAGAACGTGCCTTACATGTTTTCTATTTCATTCAACGTTATACTACTGCTTTTGAACGCCTGTTTGAATTTTTATTACCTTTGATGAGTACACACTTTGCCTCCTCCTAGTGTATATCATACTGATAATGATAATCTCGTTGAATTTCATTAGAAATAGATCAAAGAGAAATCGGAAGCCTGTCATTGCATTGCAACGCGCATGTTATACAACGTTTCTTTAGACTGGTTGTGTGGGTTGTGCCCCTTATGTGCCATGTTGCGAACGCCAACGCTGTTGGCCTGCAGATATCCATGTAGAACATTTCTCGGGTAAAAATAATGCTGATGGCTTATTGAACCCCGTCTTGTAGTCATGTGTTGGTTCCACATAGGATGTTTTCAAGTACAGGCAGGATTATTTCACTGGAGGCAAAGACAAATTAATTTGTATTTGTTCGGA
>JAHZNB010002184.1:0-19402 GCA_027744295.1 Callyntrura guangdongensis | reverse complement strand
AATTTGGATTTAAGAGTGTATAGCCACACATGACATCAACAGGCATAACAAAGAACTTTAAGTATAACGAAGCTGTATTTTACTTTGGGGAAAAAAGCAAATGTATTGACGACAGAACATAAAGCAAAATAAGAGTTCTGGTGAGTAAAAAAGAAAGCACATACACACGTATAGAAACATGAAACATGTATGGTGATGTGTTTATACCAGTTTGCTTTAAGAAACAATTCACTCGCATATGTCGTTGTTGACTATAAATGCCACCAAAACGTGACAATACTCATGGCAGAATAAAATAAAACGGGTGAAATGACATGCAATAAAATATAATTCGCTCCTGAAAGCATAGTTACATATAAACACGGCAGGACGTCAGTGTAGTCTTCTCGCACTGTTTCTCCTCTACGACTACCATTGCATTCGATTGTGTGTTGTTTTGTTGAAGAAATGGTTAAAGTGTGTAAAAATAATAAGAAAATATGGCGTCGCATACGGAAAAAATGGCGGGGCATGGCAGCTGTAAATATTACATAAATAAAGTTTAAAAAAAGTGATGTTATTATAATGATTATTTTTGTTGGAAAAGAATATTGAGACGCAAAAGGGAGAGAGAGAGAGAGGGAGACCTTTGGAGCCACGCTTGAGACTTAGTTTTTATTGGTTTGGCTAGCAAAAAATTACTGAATGTCGAATATACACGGCGTCGAATATACCGATCCTACCACTGGACTATTGAGTGTATATTTATTATCAGAGAGAAAATGAGAAAGGGAGCGGAAAAATAACATTACGATAAAAAAAAGCATTGCTTCATCACTTTTTTGTTGTTTTGTTACAAGTTTCACAACATCCAAAGCTCCATTTATGTAGAATTTCATAGAAAATTTCAAGTTACGAGTAAGAGTAAATCCTGGCAATAGGATTTCAATATGAGATGAATTTGCTCTCATCTATGCTTATTCAATATTTGAGGAAATAGTAGGAACACAACAACACAATCTTTTTGAAGGATTTAATAAGGCTGGACTACAGAAGAGGCATTGATTAAACGAGTATTTGCTTGGAAAATGGTCACAAAGAGTTTGAGATTTTTTCATTTTGTCAGCGTGGAAAGTGAAGCCATGCTAAAGTGAACACCACACTAGACACATAATTCAAGTTGAGAGTGGATTGTTCGAGAGGAAATATATATTCATATGAAAATCCTTCCAGAGGAAGAATCCCTTTGTCATTCGAATACCTGGTTTGGTTCAGTGGTAATACTACAAAGTTGTAAGTACAAAACTGGAAGTAAACTCTCTTCTGGATACTGAAGTGAAGCACAAACTTTCATTGTACTTATGAATACGATCAAATAGTTCTATTTTGGTACTTGTTTCCATTTTTTACCAAGTACCTCTTGTCGTATATTACCTTGTAAGAGAGCAAAAGAAATACTATCAGTTTTCTCCTGAATTTCTAAAACTTTGTCAAATGTAATAATGTTCTTCTCGAGGGCACGTTGTAACAAGGAAGTTGAACCGTTGAATTGAACACGCTTCCTTTCAGGTTATGTTTATTTACACAAAAGAAAACGGATTTTCGAAATCTAATATGTACTTGATTTTTTTCTTATCTCCAAATATATAATGCCCAGTTAGAAGTCTAATCATTATCATCATTGCTTTTGCTGGAGTTCCTTTCCATCTGAGTTGAGCGATGCAAATAAAATTACGTGTTATTGGAAAGAAAGATCAGTAAAAGGAAAGACTACCTTATTGTATCTTGTATCAAATTATACACCAATACAACACAGGAAATGGCTTTTCCAATACAATTTTCGTCACCGTCGCCTTTAAATTTGTGTGATAACGTGTGGAAGCATACGTGTAGTCATAAGATGTGCGTTAAGCTGAAAACAACTTTCAATTTGAGCTACTTAATATTTCTGCTTTGAACTTTCACCAGTGGCACTACAGGAAAGAGAGGAAACGGAAACATTAAGATGCTATTAAAATGCAAAGAGAAAACGGAAAAAGGGGAGAATTGGACTTGAAGCTCTCTCTCTCTCTCTCACACTCACTCTCATTGGACTGTGGTTGCTAACGTAGAAAAGCTTGTTGGTACACAGGTTTTGAGTAGGCTTCTAATTTCCTGGAAAAAACTGGAAACAGAATGCTAGGAAATAGAAAATCGAACAAGATGAAGCACTGTTTGTCACACACACAAAGAGTGCTGGATGATGAGATAGGTGTGTGTTTCTGTAGATAGATACTATCATCATGCTTTCAACTTTTGTGCGCTAAGCACTTTCTCTGGCATGTTTACATGGTCTGCGTGTACTGTGATTTTATTTTGTATTATATTTTTTTTATTCAAGCGGCTTGCTACTATCATCATCAGCTATCTCGCTAAAATACTACCAGGAACGGTTTTATAACAAAACGAAATTCAGAGGTTCACGTTTACCGATAACTCCGAGTATCTCGAGTACCTAGTTAGTTGATCTCTATTCTGAGCATGTTCCCACTACTCTTGATTGTGTTCGTGTTCAAGCCCTTTCTTGTTGAATTTTAAACCTCTCCCTGCGATGATGATGAGACTGTTGCTATATGATATGTGATAATGTGATTTATGAAGTGAGGCGAAATACTGGGAGAATTATTATTATTTCCTGATACTTGATGCCCAGTCAGGGAAGATAATACGATCTCGTCATCCTCAGATTGCAGCATTTGATACACTAGCACTACTACCACCTAATCTTTACCAAATGATAATACAGTTCCCTTGGGGCATGCCAATAAAAAAGGAAATGGAATGTTTCGCTTGTCTGGTGTATACGCGGTATACAATTCACAACAAATCCTGCTTTTTACGTGTACAAAAAAAGAGAGACATGCAGACAAAGAGAGAAAATGAAAATAGAAATTATCCTCATATATGCTCAACAAAGACGCTTCATTCAATTGAGTATTTAAATATCTCCGCAATAACCACAACACAATGACGATGAAAACGCTACAAGTGCATATTTTTATGGGGGTTTGATGGTTTGTATTATTCATATAGGAATGTCCTCTGAACGTCCTCTGCCACCATACGAAACATACCTTGTTGTAGTTTGCATTGTTGTTATTCGCACACGGCTAGGGGCGATGGGCTTCATTTGGTATATTACATTTTACTTGCGCCACGGCAATGGTAACCTGCAGCCGCACACCAAAACCAAACCACAAATGAATCATCATTACACACACAACAGCATCATCGTCATTATCATCCTCATTGTTAGACAATAATATAGACAAGTAGATAGCCAAATGCTTACAAACACAGTATGGCATACATAAATAAATGCAAGATAAACAGTCACGTATTTTTTTCTCTCTCTAGCAGACCTTCTTTTTATTGCCCATTGTCGGCGAGAGATGAAATGGAAAGGCACAATCGACATCGATGGGCAAACGACTGAACAGAAAGTGCAATACATTTATTGGTCTGCATATTCAACTACTCAGGAAGATGGACATCGAAAATAAAATTAAATTGCGAAACATTATTTCGCGCCACCAACTTTTAGATAACGCTACGAACGCAATGGTTCCAGTTGTGGAACGGGAACGGGAGACATGAGAGTATTTTTGTGTCTTCCCTCAAACTGCCTGTTGTTACAGCCAATTTCACGTTCCAGTGATAAAATTGGCAGATAAACGTAAACGTTAGTGCAGCTAAACAACAGTTTTAGGATGGTTTTAGGTTACACATTTTATGATGTCACAGTGGTGTGGTATGTTACATCCAATTTCACGTTCCAGTGATAAAATTGGCAGATAAACGTAAACGTTAGTGCAGCTAAACAACAGTTTTAGGATGGTTTTAGGTTACACATTTTATGATGTTACAGTGGTGTGGTAGAGAACAATGTAAAATACAAGCGTTATTGGAATGAGCTTACTGTCTTGTCTTATGAAAAAGGATTGTACGGTTGAATTTATTTTTTATGTTGCATTTTCAGGTAAAATGCGTACTTATATCGACTGTCAACAGTATAGCTTCCGAGCTCGTGTGAAAGGAACATAAAATTTTTGACATATTTTTAGTGTCTTGAGGGGGAAATGTTGTGACCGTACTTTTTGTCTGTATGTTTTGTAATTGGCTAAAATTTGATACATAATGTATGATAGTAAATGATATCACGATGACACGATGTGTTTCATTACAAATATTCTGATAAGTTATTCTAAACGACTGAACGAATATTCAAATGCCTTTGTATATTTGTAGGTCAAACATTGCATAAATTGTCAAAAATAAAATTCTTTGCATTGCTAAGTATTCGGTAATTTCCTTAGTGGATAGAGCATTTAAAGGTTTTTTAGTGTTGAAAGTTGATTTAGTTGATACTGGTACAATTTGCACTTACCCAAAAACAACTTCGTCTCAAGGTTATATCCATAAAATTAAAAGTGATAAAAAAAAGTACCATTAAACTCGTAAACAAATCCCAATATAGCTAAGTACCTATGTATGCTTACATTATAAAACTGCAATATGACAACTAATTTTTGTATTGTACGTTGTCGGTTCACCCTGATTTTCAATAAATATATTTATAAATGAGGTAACTGTAAAGAGCTCTCTGTATGACAGTTGATTTCACAAAACAGTGAGTCAATAAAAGCCTTTACCAACACCAACACCGATCTTTTGTATAACACCGATGTACAACATTATGTTCGTAGATTGCAACTTTTACGGTGGTAATTAATATTATTGATGCGCAATAGATCCACGTGTTGTGCTTACATCCACTCTACTCACTCTTTTATCACTAACTACATTAATAACATTATCTTTTCTGAGCTGCATTTTTTATTTTTATTTTCAATTTGTGTTAAAACAACAGTACAAAACTTACTGAAGTCTTGTGAAATGTACAGCAAGGCATTATTCTAACCAAGAAGATGTCATCGCAAAAAACCACGTTTCGTCATTTTTCAACAACTTTCCAAACTCTTCACATGTTAGCGATAAAATTCTCTCATGAGACATTTGCAATGTTTTCATCCGACTTGCGAGACCTTCTTTTAAGCTCCATGTGAGTAACAAAAACAACCACAAAAAAATACGTTTCGTATTAAAAACACGAAAATTTTTGTTTTTTCTTCTGTTAGATGCATGCCAGATGTTCAGTGTTTTAACTGATAAAAATATCAACCAGCTACATTATAACAGCTAACAACGACAGCAATATTACAATATTTACAATTCTACACAACATGTGTGTATTTTATAATATATTTTTTTCTTAGTTAACATGCATATATGGCTGATGCTACAATAACCATTAAATTTGGCATGCTTCCTACTTTGGCTTGGAAAAAACAGTCGGTTCCGAATCCGAATTCATAGTTCATTGTTTTTTATTCGTGTAGGTGCCTGTATTTTTTTCTGTTTTCACTCCCTCTGCACCATGCTATCGACAAAGTACAAAATACCTACATATACATCGATCTCTGAATAAAAAATACACGGAAATGAAGACATTACGTTAGTTGTACTTGTATGTCTCGACAGCGTCCAAAATGGAATTTACAGTGAAAATGCAATGCATAGAGGACATCTCATGTTGTTCTTACATTTTTACACATTAATATTCTTACGTACCATCATTGCTTTTTTAACTTGCAGTTGCAATCCTGATCTGTTAGTCGCCTACATACATGCATACATATATACATACCCACATGCATTTACTATAAAAGTATCACAGATTTTCTGCAAAGTTACTTAATCTTGCTACATTTTTTATGCTGCCTGCCGTGTAATGAAACTAGCTGTTAAATGCTGCCAAAAAAACTTTTCTATTGGCGTTGTGGTATGTGAAGTGCAGTTTGTAATGATTCTCTGAACAGTCTGAATCTGAATTCACATTTGTAAACATTGACAAGTCAGGTGCTCGGCCTAGGCTTTTTACAATACTTCAATGTATGTGGGCTTAACTTTTCCTTTCTTTGAACCAAGCCAACGGGAAAAGCAATGGTTGGCAAGTTGGCAACATCGACTACTGGACCATCCCAATACGTTCTATTTAGAAGCTATTTTGGTTAACTTTTTTCACTGCTGATAACTTGAATGTAAATCTTCCTTGCGTAGATAATGTAATAGAATTTCAGTTTGCTGATGATGGTTAAACAAGAGCCAACCAAGCGTGAAAAGTTGTTAAAAATTAAAACTAGTTTTCAAAAAATACCTATAAGCTAAACTAGTCCAAGCGTCATTATATGTAATCTAGAGTACTACCAAGGCAAACCTTTTATTGCCCATAGTCAGCTCTCTATATATGTCATAATCACATTATTGACCATGAAATAAGTTTTCAGGCAGGGGCGAGGCAAAGAGTCAGTCAGCCGTGGTGAGTAGGTAAAAGGAGATTAAACGAGGAGAGAATGACTTTGACACAGGTTTTTAAAGGACATTCTCTCTCTCCCCCACGCCATAATGGTTTTGCTTCGTTTGCTTTAAAAGCATCATTGAAATGTTTTAACAATTTCCCTGAAACCAGCTCACATACGATCCATCCTCGTCTGTTTTAAAGCGTTCATGAGAGAGGTTTGCACTATTCCTCATTCCTCAACATATGCGAGAGGGGATGGACAAATCACGGGAAAAACTGCAACGTACTGTGAAGAAAGTATAATGTAATAGTTTGCATTTTTTGAAAGTGAGAATTCACAAAAGTTGTAATTTTGGTTGAATGCCGTGTGGCTTGTTATTGTAGCTACATTACGTACTCAATATATATGTGTTCATATGTACGAACATGAATCCGTGGCTTGTTTGTTACGCACTGAATTCTTCTGAAATATCCATCTTCCGTGGAGTATGTAAAGGAATACAGTATCCTGCTTCTTGTTGCATTCATCTCTCCTTCGGTCTACCTCCGCACTCCATTCAGTAAAAATGGGTATTAACAGTGAGAAATCTGAACTTGGCATAAAATACTTGTTTCAAATTGTTATAAGTACTGAGGTAGTGAGGTATGTTTAAATCGCTTCAACGCCCTGAGGAAACGTTCGTACCCCCGTCTTCACATGTACCCAGTGTTGTTGCATTTTACATTTTCATCCGAAAAGACAGATTGCAAAGAAAAATACTGGCGTGTCAGCGACAGCGTGTGTGTGTATTGTGTATATAGTACGTACGTAAGTACGAATACAAGCCAAAAAAATATCTAAACAAAAATATTTACATCAGCGTGCATCAGGTTTTTTACGTCAGTTTGCACAGTCGGTTGTTTAAATTGCCATGTCACGTACTTTTACTTTATTACATGGAAAGGTGTAGTATTATCATAACATGCCGGCCGGTTTCTTCCTCGGGCAACAGTTGCATAAATAGATTATGCGTATAGCTAGTTCAGGAGAATTATGATTTTTTTTATTTTACAGCACATATTACACATGAGTAATGGTATTGCAATTATTTTTATAATTACCGTGATTATTACCTTTTAATAACTACAACATTTACCAGGAATAGTCGTAAAACCATCATTTTATCCAAAATTCAATAAACAAACACGTTTGTATTCACACACAAGAAATATACTAATTTATCACGTTTCAATAACGCCACCCAACCCCCCTCCTCCCCCGAACAATTAATTACTTTCATTATTCAAATGGAAAGAAATAACGCGTACCCACCCATGCGATTTACCGAGTTAAAGCGTTGTGGATCTTAATTAATGACAGTAAATATATTGCAAGTTACGTTCAGCCAATTTTTCAGTAAATCCCATACATAAACGGCACATGATGCGAAGTTTATGTAGGATCGTATGATCAAATTCACATAGAAAAATACGACCAGAGGAAAAATGAAAAATTGACGCTAAGCGAATCCCTTTAATTGAAATTATACTCATTTCGAGATTTTTTACCCTTACTAGCACTAGTTTTGATTTTCATTCGTCCGTTTTAAACTGTAACGGACAGGTTATCTAGTATCGAAGCAGAAGTTGAAATGTAAAACATAAAATTTATGCGCTTTGGACTATCATTGTGTGATAAATGCAAGTATGCAATTAATCTCTAAAAGTTCGGATTTGCAATTTTTTAGGATCTTCCAAGGATCTCTAGAGAGCAATTTGTCCATTACTAAACTAAGTATATAATGTAGTTAAAGGATGAAGGAGTTAAAGAGTAAAAGACTAAATAAAGAATCAACCTATTATGTGAGTTAGTATGTAATTTAATTTATTATAGCCATTCTATCGAGGTTGTACTACTTAAGCATAATGTGGTACCTATTAGTGTTTATCAAAGTCATTTTGGAATTCAATTACGAATACGAGCAAGTACAAAGTAGAGTGTAAACGGAAAGCTGACGTAAACCCATTAATTTTAATAAGATGTCGACAGTTTATGCAATTCTCAGGAGATTATCGACAGTTTGTTTTATACCCAGAAAATGCTGGAAACTATAAGTATGTCACAAATAAGAAGTAGAATATACAAAGGGCTCGGACCAAACTTTATGGAGATGTTTAAATATAATCCGTGGATAGAGAATACACGCATAATTTTTAAGTCTTTTCAAAGAGCTCAAAATTCAAAGTAATTATCCATTTTCCACACACACAGTATCACTTACATTATCCGTCGTGTTCTGGACTAATTATTACTGTGTCGGCAAATTGTGTAAATAACGCTCATTTAATACATAATGGCATTGTCAATGCATGAACATTTAAAACTATAAACTATTATTTTGAAAGCAGATGAAAGTAATGGCCATTTTCTATCTTTTAGTACATTGAACCTACGATTGCTGATATTCACTAATCGTGGCGTTAAACTACCTAAAATTCTTATGGAAGCTAACAAATTAAAACAGCTTATATAAATATATGTATCTCGTTTCAACTTAAGTTGTAAAGAATTCAAAATCATGCATAGACCATACTAGTATCAATTTCTTTCTTTTGATTCCGTTTAAAAATTGTGATAAAAAATTTAAACTCATGCCTGACGACAATGACGACTCATTTCTTCGCTGGGGTAATTCTGGTCTATGTTGATATCTTAGTTTGTACATATAACCTAACATTTTTTAGTTTTTTCCCTATTATGTCGATACAGCGATTTAGAAAAAACTCCATCTCGAAAATTGTGTTCATATAGTGGTTGCATTTTGTTATAAAAACTTGAAAAATATTAAATTCAAATGAAAGATGCGAAAAGGGTGGAGTTTCAAACTCAAAATCTGAGTAGTACGCAGAAAGTTCATAATGAATTTACAAAAAAAACATTATTACAAAGATGACGAGTGGAAAAAGAACTGTTTACATTTTACTTTCCTTAATTGCATGTTTACTTGTAGACCCGAATTGAAAACCAACTGAAAATACACAATAATGATATAATGTGTATCATCATGATGTACACTTATTTGTTCGTTTATGTTTACAAGCGCGAGTTTAAGTCTGATATTATTACATGTGCCTGTTGTTGATTATCTTAACTGAGCGATGTTAATACGGGTGTTTGGTTGAGATACTAACGAACATATAAATACATAGCTAATAGACAATTAGGATTATTGTAGAGAAATGAAATGATATATTCTGTGTATTGTAAATACTCACAAACAATTAAAATTGTTCGTAGCTTAAAAACAAAACAAAACTCCAAGATACATCAAAACGTACATACACCAACGGATAATAATGTAAATACGATCAACATGCAAGAAAGTCATTATCATCGCTTTTCAAAGTCCATTCCTTCAAGAGAGATGCAATATCATTATCGTCATCCCGGTCCTCCTCCTTCTGGTGCAAGACAAACACATGCACAAACATTATCCTCTTTGCTCTTCAACGTTTACAAAATAAATTCTTGTTTTTTTCAACGAGCAAACGGAAAAGATAGCAATAGCAAACAGGTATGCTGTATTTGTCGAGCTGATGTCGAAGAAAATGAATTCAATACTCATGTTCTTCTCATTGAAGAAATCTCTACACTCCGTCTCCCTGTCTCTCCTCTTTGGCTGATTTGTCGGCAGAAGTTGAAAGGAATTCGTGTACAAATATGGATGTTTTTTTCTGGTTGTAGTGTGCGTGGACAAATGAAAGGGTAAGAAAGGAGAAGTGTTCAGTCGGCAGCAGCAAGTAATGTAAATGCAGCAAAACTATTCTTCTTCGATTCTTCTTGCTTTAATGACTTGCCCGGTTGGGTTGTGCATGTATTTCTCCTTTGAATGCCATGGACGAAGCCATGATGTTGTACGAGTCAGCAGAAGTCGGAAAGATTAATGGAATGTTATGGCAAGTTTTTTTTTTTTGCTCTATGCTAACCTCCTTCAGAAACAGAGTCAAAGCCAACATCCTCCCATTTATCTGCCAATCGATAAAAATGATTGACTGGCTGGATTAAAATCTTGAAGTTTGAATGGGATGTTTGAAACACAACAAGGTACATTGTTACAATGTGTGTTTTGCATTTATGAAATGCAGCGCCTGCGGGTTTAAACCCGTAGCAATGAAAACGTACTCACGACTCACGAGTTGTTAGTTACAGAAAGATTGTTTTGAAATGTTACACACTGAGAGTGAAATTTAATTTTTTATGCAGACACAAATAAATGAGCAAACGTACGGTGCCGATTGCAACCGTGGTGGTTCTAAAATATTACAAGTAATGTTTCGCAAAAATGAGGGAAACACGATTAAATTTATCACTCCCACTCCAGTGGCCGGCTTAATGAGTCATGAGTCATCAAAAATTCATTCAATACCCAGCACAAACTAGGTTTATTGTTTCTACAAGTTTCTCGTAAACCAGTGAACTAAAGGAAGTAAGGAGGATATTCCAACGTTAGGGATGGGAATATGAGTAATTCGGAAGTTTACTTTTTACACTTTACATGTCAAACTTGGACAGAAGAGGAAAACAAAACAGAAATACTTTTTATTGAGATTTTAATTAATGCCACAATTCACCATTTACACTTATGGTAAGACACAACTGCCTGTTTGAATCATAAAATATATATATACATATATACTCTGTGGTTTGAATACGTTTGAATTGAATAATGTAGATTATTGGTAGAATATTGAATGTGTACATCGATTCCTCAACTGCCTAATTTTTGTGCTGTGAATGCACGGAAACGAAAAAAGATTGATTGATAGGTCGCATTGAACTTTTCGATGAATATTTTATCATTCATCAAAATACTCAAATACGTGTTAATTCCAAGCAAGAAATGCTCCATTCTTGTTTATTACCACATGTAACATTGACGTAAAATCTGCATTCGTTTATAATATTCTAAACAAAAGGTTTTATAATATGAATATAAAATTCTTACAAAGTGTAGGAATGAAAAAATAAAAAAATATTAGCAAGTAGTACAAAATTATTATCTTTTGTTCAATAAGGGTCCCATTCCCAGGCTAGGTTCAGCTCCATAATAATGCTCATTATCTTAACAATCGTTGTTTTTCATTACATGGACATTACTGTGTTCAGTATTATATTACAACGCGATGTATGTATAACCGATTGTTTCTTGACATTCTTTTAAATATGCATCTTTTCGTTAGCACACAATGGCGCGTTTTCCACGAATTGAATTCACACTTGATAAATAACACTTATCCCGCATTCATTCAAGAAAAAGTATTAATCATTATTTTTTAACATGTGAATTGGTGAACCATGTTAATAGTGCAGTCAATAAATCACTAATTGGGACCCGAGAAATTTGTATTCTAATATATTCTTTTCGAAAACGTTGAAGAAACAATATTAATTTACTGTAATTACAAGTACATTTCACTGACAGGAGAAGGAAAAGTCTATCAGGTGATTGCAAATTAATAAACTCACAACATTGATAAGTAGTTCGATTGAAATGATTTTGTGACAACTAATCAAATACGCGTTTCCGTCATTCTCTAACGGGGAAAACTGTACCGTTCCTTCAGTTATACAACATACCGTATCATTTTTACAGCAGTAGGGTTAAAAATTTAATCTAGGTTGAAGGTAATAATACCAAGTGCTTAGTAAATATTTTAATGTAGTTTGCCTTCCTCCTGTTCCTTGTGGATGGTGAGTCTCTACGGAGTTGTATAATAATAAATTAGTTGAATAAATTGACTCACAACCATAACGTCACAATCAAGATGAGTGCTGATGTATAGAAACTTTTTAAAGCTTGTAATGTTGTGCTGCTAGCGCTAACCTATGACTTGACTGACATCATCTATATTGAAAGGAGTTGAATGCTGACGTTGAATTAAATTAAGCCATCCAAAGTAGGTTACTGTTAAGTAAAAGACCCAATATAGATATTTGATTCGCATTCATCATGTAACATTACTTGTTCTACTAGATTCATTTCAGGGTGGTTTTAAGAAGAGCATGGAGTCGAATGTCAAATACAATTTAATTAATTTGTTTTTTCATGGTTTGTATTTACATTCCCCGTTATGACAATAAAGCATATTTTGTACAAATGGGAACCGTTTTTACGAGTCGTTTTACCTTCCGTCTGCGTCTTCCCGTCTTCCTCGTTGCCTTTTTTACTCACGACGACGACTCCTCATAACCATAAGCAATGGATATTATTGTACATGTATTTCGTAACCTGCTAAAAATGCGACGATAGAAGATGGAGAATATGACTGTTGTAGAGAGAAAGGTAAACAAGTACTAACTCAAGAGATGAAAACACTTTAGACTTCATTAATAAAACGAGTACATGACCAATTTGTGCCGTTGCATAAAATTTCTCCGACCAAGCTATTGAACAGCTCACCTCATGCAATACGCTGCGCACTTACAGCGAGATATACTAATACAATACTGTCTCTCTACACAAACATGCCTTCCACTAGGATGGAGGCACAGGCTCAACTAATTGCAAAAAAGGTACCTATGTATATTTCAATTTCCGATAGAAGAGACTTTTCCACGTATTCACGTAATAAGAAGGAGATAAGGAAGTGGGGTCTGAATACGACCGAGCACTTTAATTATTGTTCTACACGTAATGGCAAGACTCCTCATTCGACATCGTGCGTTGTAAAGTGAAGAACTACTTCAATAAACGTGAAAGGTTGGTAGCAAGCTTGTCTAAATGTACCATGAAAATGAGAGCCACTGTTTTCAAATCATTTCTCTCTAAACCACACGCCAGGAAAAACAACCCGCAATTTTCAGAGAAGTAGGTATGATGGTGAACTACATAATATTTACTTTACTATCGGTTGAATACATCTACAAAACAAATTACGTGCATAGGTACGGCTTGTTGTGTTACGTAAAATCTTTCAATTTGAACAACGACAAAAAAATCCTGAGAGTGGAAAAATATATGAGCAAAATCTATATAAATTACTTACGCATGAATGGTTATTAATATAGTAGTCGAACTGGTTTAATTAGTAACTGCGGGAGGAGAAATACGTTTTGTCTCTATAATGTAATAAAGAATTTAATTTAATGTTTGTTCATTATTAGTATTTCGTATAAAGCATACAAATCACGATCGCAGAGATATGACAAAGTCAAGTAGTAGTAAAATGGCGTTGGTATAGAACTCCCCTATTCGTTCCGAAGTTTTCGAGATCAGTAATCAAAAAGAGGATGGATGTAATAATTTATTTTGTGGGTTTTGACAAACATCATTTAATTAGCAATACATAACATCAGTCAACAATCAACCGCATACAATACGTAACATTGATCTATGTCAATAAGTTATGTTGAGTTTTTGGGACAAAAAGGACATCCCCCGACCCCTAGTAAGGTATGTTGTAATTGTATATGCGCTTATGTTGTAGTTGTAGTTTTCGCTTTATGTACATTTCCCACCATTTCTAGCAATTAAAAGTCATGTCATTGTTGATGATGATAGGTAAAAATAATTTCAAAGATACCATATCTTTTAGTGTAGGCATTCATAGTCGGTGAAAGTGAGCATCCAATAATGTGGGATACTTGTATCCATATTTTTGAGACATTCTTTTCCTGTTTGTCCAACAAAGGTAACCAATCTCGAATTTAATTAGGAGATATGGATGACTGGGCTGGAAATTGTGTAAATATGTACACGTGTAACTAATCCAATTTCGCATGTTTTCTCTATCATTTTTACTTTCTTTTACTTCACACATGCGTGGACTGCGCAGAAAATAAAATGATCCATTTCTCTTACAATATACAACATGTTAATTATCTAAACAAAAAAGTATGTTGTAAATAGGTAAGAAACAGGTATGTAACCCTGTAATGTAACTAATGCTTGTACAAAGATTTAAAAGCTTTATAAACTTTCAACTTTGTTAAAAAATCAAATCAAATAAGAATGTTTTATCACTTTATGTCTAGATACACCTTTTGGAAACTAGAGATCATGTTCAAATATTGAAGTATCCAGTAACACTCTATGTTGATGGACACTCGTGAGTCGTGAGTGAGTCGTAGTCGTGCGTGACGTGAGTCGACTTGCGGAACAATAGAAACCCTTTCTACTACAATTTTATTTTACCAAACATGTAATGGGAGTTAGAAAATGTGGCATCCGGAGGTTGGAGTTGTCAACCAACTAGCTCATTCATATTCGTTATCATCTTATTTCAGTCTAACGGTCAGCTCAATGTCATCGAAAAAAAATCAACAATCACCATAGAGCGACTTTAAATACGACTTTATACTTTATAATAGTATTTAAAGTCGTTCTATGCATGGTGATTTTTTTTTCGATGACATTGGTGGGTCAGCTAAGCTCCAATTCAAAATATATGGGGCAAAATTCGTCTCGATGGAAGTTAAACCTACATTACGTTAAATTCCAGTTAGGAGAAAATCATAAAACACATGATGACGTCAGCAGGACCAGGCGTCCTTTACTGGCGTCAAAGGGGTCAACCAATCCGGGTCAAACTTTGCAGAACTTCATAACTATCCATAATTTCGTCACACAAACTTTCCGCCATAGATCATCTGGCGTCAAAGGGGTCAACTAATCCGGGTCAAACTTTGCAGAACTTCATAACTATCCATAATTTCGTCACACAAACTTTCCGCCATAGATCATATATGAGCCCCCTTTATTTCCAGGGGGTTGACCTCAAGCATCAATTTTCGAACCCATCCGTGCTATTAGCCATATATTATATCGATTTGCGAAAACAGAATTTCAAAATTTTCATTCTTATTTCTTCCAAAGGTATCGTGTTCTCGGCCACACGGCCGCCGCACACTATTAGTTCTGGTTCTAAATAACACTAGGGGTCGAGGGGTTTGCAAAGTAACGCCCGGACATAAGAGGAGAGAAGCCTATTACGAGCGCATCATACAAAGTTGTGTGATAATATTTTTTCTCATTTGACCAGATGTGAAAAAATGAATAATCTATGGTATATTTATGACCAACGAAATTTGAAACTTTGGGAACTCGACATTTGCAAAGCCTACATGAAAATTTTACAGCTTTTGGTCCACGAAACACTTTGTTATCACTACCGAAAAACAGTTATTACGCAATAGTAGATGAGAAAAAAAGTAAAACTACAACTGTAGATGTGGAACAAACAAGAACCCCATCTCATGGTGTATTTACATCACCATAAAATGTAAATGAGTGTTTTACGGTCACAGGCAAAAAATTTGGCCCGTCTACCACACTAAAGCCATCTCCATCACATATTATACCCACTGTAATACCTATGTATTTAGCTCACCGAAACGAAACATGCTCGTGCAAAAAAGCTCTTGCAGACTTCTTTCAGAAGCAAAAATTCTTTTGCTTTGTTACTGCTTTTATTGTCAAACGGCAACAGCTTCTTTTTCAGAAGATATAATTTATATTCTTACTGAAAGTAGCTACTACAGCGTAAGCATTGCATGAATGATCGTAATTCTAACAACTATGTGTGGCGTGTAGAATATAAGGTAACTTTACAAACACATAATCACTAATTTGTAAACAGACAAGCAAAGCAACCTCTTTCTTGACTACAATTACCGGGTGTTAGCAGTTAAGTTACCTGACGGTTAACTAAATTAAATTACTAACTTGTAACCTGAAAACACGGAGTATATCCATTATCAAGATAGAGGATGACAATAAATATCAATATTAATCTCCCAGAGCTTTCAATTCCATTTCGTTTTGCATTTATCCTGACAAAAATATTATTACTATTATGTTTAAACCTGTATTCGCTCTGGCTTGAGTATCCAGACGAACGAATCAACCGATATTGATGGTTAATTTTTTTACAATCTTATTGCACAATCTACTTGATATGATTTTCAGCTTTTCGTATGTTATGTATATTTATCTTTTTTGCTGTATTGTACACAATTTTGCAACGTTCAAGTGTACAAATCATCAAAATATTATAAGAGGAATGTTCAGTGCCGTCTGGTACTATAATACCAATAGTAAACGTGGGCAAACAGAAATTGAAAATAGAAAACCAGAGTCATGCGGATATTATGCGAACCCGGAAGGAGTGAGTAAAAAAAGGAACACACACAAAGTAGCATTTCTGGTAGAAATTTTCTGTTGTCCATAATAGATTGGCTAGATTATCATCACCATTCCTGTCACAATTGCTGCCAGGCAGACTGTCATGCATGAGTCAAAATGGGCCAACCACGTATAACCGAGCAGATTGCAAAATGTGCCAACCACGAATAGTGAGCAGAGCAAGTTTCGGACTGCTCTACTCGTCAAAACATCGGGGAGGAAAGTAAGAGTTTGCCAAGGTGCCCTTGGCATTGCACTGGTCGTTTATTTCCTATCCGTGTAAAGTATAAACTAAAGAAACATCTACCTACCTGAAAATGTACGTGCAATGTGTATCAAAAACCTGCAGAATCGCCATCACCATTCATGGATATGCACGTATAACTTACAGAAAAAATTTCATATTAAGCGCATCACATTTACACACACATATAGAGTCTATATTATAGACTGTGACAGTGTACTTCATTGCAATTACAAGAGAATCTGGCATCCTACATTTATGCATTACAGAACAGAACACAATTCAAAGACTTGTATGATTTACACTTGCAAGTAAAAACGCTGAAATCAACAGAAAGCTTTGACGTTTTAATTTCTACTTATATTTTTAATCGAAATTGCCACATTGACATGAATATAAGCAATTAAACCAGCTTATTCAGCCATCGAAAAACTCATTATTATTATTACTTAATACGATTTCACAAAAGGAATTAGATGAGAAGACAAACTAATAAAAATAACTGTGTAGTCGGACATTGAAAACACGGCGTCCATCACGCTATGGGGATTTACATAATTTACATGTATACAGGTACCCTCAGCTTTCTAATCATTTAATAATAATCTTTTACTTTTTCGTTAAATTGAGTTTCATTAAGAATTCCCGGAAAAATCTTTATCAGATACTTTATATTCAGTATGTCGTACAGTAACAAATCAAAAGATCAAGTTAACTTCATCCTGGACACACTTCCTGACTTTAGACACTATCATATACCGAAACTGGCCACTTGTCAGTAAAAAAATCTATTTGGTTAAATTATTCATTAACAAGTACTCAAGTCTACTAGATAAGTCATTATTATACATACAATGTCAATCTTAGCAAATGAATTATTAACTACAGATTTTTCTTGTAAATGATTAATGTAACACGATGTCATCAATTTCATTTACGACAAATAAAATTTAACTTTAAACTGATCGTATCAGAGAACGATTTCTTCATGCGATCTACGAATAAGTATGGCGTAATCAAAATTTACATAGAAAAAATATCGACGCGATGTATTTAAAAGAGTGTTTCGTTCAAATTAGAATTAACCCAAGCGTTTTGACGACTTAATGGAAGTATTTATTCTTTCTTCTGGGTGTCCTCTATTTCGATCGCTTCTCGACGCTAGTTCCTGTTTAGCGTCAAAAAACCCAGCTTGGTAACCAGCCATGTACCATGACATAAGTAACGAAGGTAGCTCTCCTCTGCTGTAATCAAAACCACCATCCTTATTTGAAATACTCAGGGGCATTGGTGGGACTGGAAATCGGAAATGCGGCATACTGTTGTTAAAATTCTCCCAATCTCCATTTGTTATGTTTAGTGGTGTCTGTTGCTGTTGTTCTGTAATGGACGATACCTCTGAGGATGAGTCAATTGTTGCTTCAGCGCATGATGGAATAGCACTCTCTACTGTGTCGATGGAATGACTAGTTAGTCCACCAGCTTTCGCCATCCTCAGTCTGGCCAATGAGCTGCTAGTAGTTTTCGGAACTGTATTAAACAATATTGACCTTGGTGTGGATGCTTGAAGGGGCTGTCGAGAATCTGCCAATGTATCTTCTAAATCACCTTCCCGGCAAACTGACTCTGAGTAATTATTACACATTGAAGAAGACATGCTAACATTTGAAAACCGCTCAGTGATTTCCTCTGCATCTGCTCTTCCATTAACATTCTGATGATATTCAAACGCGTCCCGTCGCTGCCTGGCTCTAGACTGCTTACCATGTGTTGTTTTTAAATCCAGTAAATTTACATGTTCTTCGTTCCCATAACCTGAAAAAGGAATATTGAATTATTTAGTTTAAATTACTAACGTTTCCACCATCAATTCACTGCAACAAATTAATATCTTTTTTCAGCTGAACTTTACCAATGAATCTGACCGTGCACCGTGGTCCTTCAATACCAACTATTTTTGCTTCATACTCCATTCCATCTTCAGAATACAGAGCTCTACAAGGTGCTCCGGTTATCCAGCTTCCAACCTCCAATAATTCAGCCGAAGAAAGATGCGACGCACCTATGTTTGCTGCTGAAAAGTGGTCATCTTTTGCTACTTCCCTCCAGGGTCCTGGACCAGGTGTGCTCTCAGGAGGTTTGTTCTCCGCTGTATCTTGATTACGTCTCCAGTTTCTAACCAATGCCCTGTTGAAAATGTTTCACATATCGTTTTGAAATTTTGAATCGATATTTGTCGGATCTAAAATATGCCAATCTACGCAATTAGCTATATCATTAACGCACCATTAAATTAGAGCCTCCACCGTTGCTTGTAGCCATATTAGTAGTTTTGCACACACTACGATATTCCCAGCGTTGGTTTCTTCTGTGAAACTAATTCCGTTCACTTTATTCAATATCTGGAGAAAACGGCAACAAATGACTATCAAACCTTACGACAACACGGACTTGGGTCTCTGTTCTTGGTTGTCTGTTGTTCCTACAAACAAATAATAACATGACATGCATGTGACAAAACGTGTATTATATAACATAATAATAATGAACCGTGTTTACAGTAAAGTACGAAATATGTACATAAATGTCTACATAACTCGACAAAAAAATAAACCT
>JAHZNB010002183.1:0-29743 GCA_027744295.1 Callyntrura guangdongensis | reverse complement strand
CACCATGCACCACCACCGTCTATATATCTACCCGATATTATATAACTCGCTGCTCTCAAAATCATCGTAATAGCAACATCAGCACACACACAACACCGAAGAGCATCATCATCATCATCAGCGACGACGAACACGAACGATATATAAAAAAAGGACGACGACGCTCGCTCGCTGAGAGCTCGTCAGGTCCTGAACACTGGCAGCAGGAGTGGTGCAGCAGAAGAAGTGGGAGAGCTTTACTCCAATAATATGCCCCGACGCTCAATAATAATAATAATAATAATATTCAGAGAAGAGAGCCATCGTTGTCGACCAAATAAAAGCGTAACACGATACTATAAAACTTTCTTTTTATTATTTGCAAATCCGAGTGTGTTGTGTAAAACCTATTCTATTCATTCGTATCAAATGCATCATAACATAGAATATATATAGTTTGTGTGTGTTTATTATCCAGCCAGGGCAAAAAAAAACGATAGCACCTATGCAGAAAATAAGAGCAAAATGTACAGGAGCAGGAGCAAGCGTACATACTACACATACCAGCATACCACTTTTTACCACCCAATTTTGACTTTGACCTAAGAAATTTATAACCATCTTGCTCGGCGCATGCAAATTTTTACATTTGAACCCAATAAGTATACAAAGGGAAAACATATATACGCGTATGTGTATGCATGCTGATGATATTGTGTTAAAAAATCGTTTGACAATAAGAGAGAGAGAGAGAGAGGTGGACACCCTTCAAGAAAAAAGACCAAGAAGAAATGCCGTGACAGCAACAACCCAACCAACCATCACCCTCCAATACCGATACAACCCGAATTCTCCGATAAGCCACGATTACGAACGCGTTTTGTGAACGAGAAGTAACAAAAAAAATGTTTTGAACTGCTTGCTGCTGCTACTGCGGAAGTAAAACGTTATTCAAGTAACCTTTAGAACGGATTGGTTTTTCTAGAAAATATAAGCTCTTGATTTCTGTGTGCTGAGCAAGTTCACGGAAATATAACACACATACACATACGTAGTCATATACTGACACGGGTTTTCCACACAATATAATATGCAGTTTCTAAATCCACACGAAAAAACTGCTGAAATGTTTGTTTCCACAAAACCCTCTCTACCACCTAAACTGTTCAAAAGTTCAAGCTGCCGTTGCAAAAAGAAATTACACTTTAATGATATTCAAATATAATTCCAGCCGGAAACAGTCATCAAGATAAACCCTCAAAAATTTTCGCAACTCTCTGCTTGCCACTACTACTATTGCGAATTAAGTCAAGTTTTTTTTTTGGAAATTATCATCATCATCATCATCATCATGTGACGGATACCTCTCAAGAATTCGCCAATCGACGAGTTTCACGTCACCCCATAAGCAGTACTCGGTTTAAAATAAAAAACACATTTCAAAAGGTACATTTGGTATCAAGAAATGCCTGCAAATACAAAGTACTGAGTACCCACCCATTATATAATAATTAAACCACACGTTCAGCAATTTTCTGTTGTGCCTGTGTGTGTGCGTCTATCCATAACAATCGTATCACAGTAAACAATGCAAATAGAGTTTCCCCCGAGGGCTTCAATGCAACAAACATTTTAACAGGACAAAACGACGACGACGAAGACGACGATGCAACTCGACACACCACAAGTGTAACCAACAATGTATTTACAAGAAAAAAACGAACCATAACAATGCATCAAAAATATTATTATTATTATTATTATCAGAAGTAAATCTACCTTCTCTATATTCCATCATCATCACCACCACCACCAGAGAGAGCAGTTTATATTATGTTTCATCCTGTTAAAATAACGTGAACGTACACATACAAACCAAGTTGGTTTTGTAAGAGATGATGATGATGATGATGTTACTCATTTTGTTTTACATACTTAGTATGCAGTGGTATATAAAAAAAATATCATGTACGCAGTAACGTATCCCGCAAAGCGTTACGTTGGATTAGCAAGAAGCATAGAGTTTTTTAAACCAATAATCATTCTTCTACCTGCTCATTTTCTTTTGCAGTTGTTGTTCGTTTCGTTTGGCAGTAGCAGTTGTTGCTGTTGTGCTACGTTTACTCATGATGATGATGATGATCGTTTAATTTTAAAATCTCCATCATCTATATATATATATATATACAGTTTATTATATAGCAAAGAGTATATACATATATTATGATGCACATTATAATATACGCTGCAGCCAAAAGAGCAGCAGTGCTGCTTGCTTTGCATGCATTCACGTAACCAACAATAATAGCATCCGTAACAAAAACATGACAGTTATTTTAAAGTATATTTCAACAGTGTGACGATGGCGTTTTGCAGACACTTGGAAAATCGACACGAAGATTTTTACCTGACTGAGAGATTTTCGTCAACACGGTAAAGATCAAATCGAAAAATTAGTTTAAACGAAATATATGTTATTATAAAATCTTGTCATATCAATCAAACTCCTTTTAATCTCGATAACCATTCAATGACCTCAGAAGAAAAGTATTATATTGCACAATCGCATACATTATTTATTTATAATAAAAAATATGCCTTCTTCTTCTTCTGGACATGTTCACACACAAAAACACACGCATACGATCGATACGATTTAATAATGATTTGATGATTATAATAATAATAATATGAAGAGAGTTTACATGACATAATATATCAAGGCAGTTTATACACACTCGTTGTTGACGAACTGCTGCTATGCTGCTTTGCCTGCACTCATTCAAAGAAAAGAGTTCATTTGCACCATCGTGTCGCCACAACCATGAGCGAGCACGTAAAATTCCCGTGTGTGTATTCCTTTTCTGTCGACACGAATCGGAAATGCACAACTACTCCTCAATAAATACCTTTCACCCTCCTTCTCTACAAGAAATGTCAAAAGTTCAGGTACGAAATATTGCAATTAATCTACGCATGAATCTACTCTACTCACTCTCCCATAAAACTGCACATGAGAATCTAATCTAATAAGAAAATTTTTTTAAAAAAAGGAAAAATCCAAAAAGCAAACAGTAATTAGTCAGCGTAATAAAAACAAGAGAATCCACGTACCGAAATCGAAATAAACTAGAACGTGGTGTAAAAACGGTGTTCTAAAAATACGATATTTACTCGGTGTCACCCGAGTTAGTTCGGAAAATGTTGAAAGCGGATACTTGACTGTACAGATAGACATACACGTTCGTGCGTTCATTGTCGTGATCTGAATTAACAGTAACGTGTACATCAAGTGCATAAAAATCACGAAAAAAAAAACTTTTTTCTAACCCGCCCGTTCTTCTACCGAACACCTATTATGTAATTTCCACTCTACCACTACTACTCCTACTAATTCTACTGTCTGAAACACCTAATAATGGACCAGATTTGAGAGATCATCATCATGACACATCAATTATACAGTCAATTTGTGTCTCTACACGTTTTAATTAACTGATGCGTTCAACAAAATTGCTTCGTGAAAATCACAATAACTCGTCGAAATTCAGACCAGCACAAACAGTGTGATGGATGATAACACTTCCAAAAGAATAAATTCATTCTATATCTCCTCCAGACGAAAATAACGATAAACTCCGATCGTTCCGATGACCAAATATAAAAAACGCGTTTGCGTGTTCGAACAAAGTTTTGAGAGATTCAACAAAAACACGAAACAACGTGAACAGCTATACCGCATAATGCACTTTTCTAAACAGAAAAAAGAAATCACATTATACATCTTGAATAACAACGTCGCTCACTAAAACTAAAACCATATCATATAACTCTCTCTCTCTCTCTCTCTCTTTCTAATCATATAAACCTTTTTACTTAAACAGTAAAACACTCGTATCGTTTATAGTATAATATGTTACTTGCCGAAAAACCGTTGTCGCTTCCGAACTATAAGTGTAGAAAGAAACCACTCTTAACAAATCAAAAATCTAGACTTTTTCACCCGCCATCCGTCTACACAAAACTATGCCTGCTTGCCTTTTAGTGGTTATAACTTCAAACTAAACTGAAAAATGATTTTCTGAACGTCCTGTGTCCTGCAAGATTCAAATTAAATTGAGGAATGGGGCGAGATATTTAATTTTATTACCACTGCTTCAAACTAAGAAGTTGCCAAAAGACACACCAGTACATTGTATAAACTTGTAAATTCAGAAAGAATAATTTTAAAAGGTAAAAATGACAGCTCACAAATTAAATTTAGGATATATAAAAATTCAAATGAAATTGCAAAAACACAATAACTTTATCAGACTTACAAAATTACGTATACTGATGACGATATAATAATATTGGTTGAATCGGATGGAAAATTATGAAGTAAATAGTGTCGCACTGTACATCTGATTCATAGTACCCACGTGCAACTTGATTTTATTGTGTCGGCGTCATAATCAAGAAAAAAGAGAAACCCAAACAAAAGTTACTTTTAAGTATTCATTAATGAGTTATTGTTCTACAGCACGTTTGTAGCAATCTGTTTGTTTATTTACATAATATTATGTCTGCGTTTTTGTAATTTCATCATGTGAGTTTTCTGTTACAAATCAGTTTTGTGTAAATTGACAATTTTTGGGAATGTGTATAATTCATTTTAACTTTTCCTCTTCAATGTTTCAGTGACATGGTCAGGAGAGATCCTAAGGTGCTCTCAGACAACTCACAAAAAATACTCTAAGCACCCCAATTGTGTGGAATTCTCTTAAAAGCTGCAACTCGAGAGATATAGAGAGAGTTATCGTAAGAAACATACGCGAACACGCAATTAAACTTCAAACACCATGTAGATGACACCAACCACCGCCTAAAACTCAATTAAATTTTACTTCCTGTACAGACAAAGCGTGAGCGACAAACAACTTCACTGACAACTGAACACTACTCACAACGCCACTGAAATTACATCTCGCAAATGTGCTGTACTCCCGTTAATTTATTTTAAACCGACAAAAAAAATCAAATCCAGATTGTAAAAAAGCTAAACCGTACTTACCTCGTGCACGTAAAACGCTCCAAGGAAACCCCAGAACACAGGACACGACGACGACACCCACCACCTTCCACTGACAACAATCGCGCGCAATGTTCACTGTTAAAACTAATCAATTTAATTCCAACAGTTATGGTTCCTCAGCCCGTTAAAAAATCTCCCGACAATGTGGAAAAAAATATATAACGAATATATATAACTGTGTGTGTGATGTAATTGTTACCCCCCAAAAATTAAGTGTGTGATCACGACATTTCATTTCACTCTAGAATACAAAACCCCGAAAAAAAATTAAATTTAACAAAAAGACAACGCGTTTTTATTTTGTGTGCAACGATTTTTTAAAAATAAACTCAAACGAAACTCTGTGTAAGATTAAAACGCGCATTAAAACACCGAGTTTGAAAAACTGGTAATAATAATATTCTACTTCTAATAACCCTCCAAAGATAAATCCAAAAAATCGTATACACACACACACATACTCACGACGACGACGATACACAAGACACACAACAACGTATATAAAAATGCTCTAAAATAGAAGATTCACACAGGATCCTCTGCTATGTAGTAGTAGTAGTAATAATAATAAGCAGAGCGAGAGAGCGTTTAGCCAATAATATTAGGTAGTGTATATAAAGGAGTCCCTAAAAACAGAAATACACACAATATACCAGCAACTGCTTATACATTATAAGGTTTAAAAATCGAAAGATGTCTGCCAAGCCTGAAGCCAGAGGGCCAACAAGAGAGAGAGAGAGAGAGCCACCACACAACCGCACTTTCTTTTTAACATTGTATTATTGTATACGTTACAACAAGCAAGAGAGAAAAGTCGTATACATTCTTAGGTATACGTTTTATGAAGAAAAAACTTGTACCTTAAAATTTATCCAACATGCATGCATCTTGATATATAAGTATACTGCTGCTGCTGATGATGATGATGATGAGAGTTTTTTATAATATTCTCATCATTTTCTATCCACAAGAGTCGGGCGTTCACACACGAGAGTTTTGTGGCACGAAAGCGATCTTGCATGCGTTGTGAAGGAGCACCCCTCATCAAAATGCCCCTACAACCCTGAACGCAGTAAACGAACAGCTCGCACGGACTACACGACGACAACAACGATAGAGTCTACTTCCTCGTACGGGGGCTCACACGGGGGTCTACTTTTTTTCAAACGCTAAAATGCATTACGCTGCTGCTGCCTGAATGCTTCGATTCAACCCTACAAAGCACTATCTAAAAATGTGCATGCATATATGTACTACTCGTCAAGAACAAGGATATTTTATATATATCACGATAATACCAACTAAAGTAACTAGTTAGTAGTAGTAGTACTATTACTTCCACTACGACGGAGGAACGCAACATTGGGATGCCACCTAGCAAACATAATCGACTTGCTCTCGCAGAGAACTCAGCAACACCACAAGAATCGTATAACTCTTCTCTCTGGATTTTTTTTACACCTCTCTCGCTTTACACGATATAGTTGTAACATTTATGATCGCCACTCGTCTCTACACCGCCCCCGTCACGGTCAGAAAAAAGAGAGAGAGAGAGAGAAAAAAGTTTGTAAAAAAGAGCTTAACAACAAGCAACGAGAGGAAGGCATCATCATCATCATCGTCGTCGTGCATACAATGTACGATCTAATTCATCATCATCAACAACGTCGTGCATACAATGTACGATCTAATATAATATGCGTTTCATAATAAAGTGGAGATATATAGAGACGAATTATTATACTCGGGTCGTATATATGGCCCCGAATAGTATAGCCTAATATACCTAAATGGAAAAACACGAAAATAAAAAAATAATAAAAAAAAATTTATTCATACCCATAGAAAATTCCATGATTTTATATACAAGAATTTGTGTGTGTGTGTGTTTGTGCATTTGAAATACAAGCCTTTTTCCAAACGAATGTAAATTTAGTTAGTTTTCAAACTGTATATTATATTGATTCCTTGTATACATGGGAGAAGTAAGTAAATCTACAAAAGTTGATATCCAGTAATTTACGTGAGTAAAAAAGTTGTAGCTAAAGCTCATTATCAAAGGAACAACGCAATTTACGTTGTAACAACAACGCAAAAAGAAGCTTCTCTGGCCAAGTTATACCACTACCTACATACGTTTGTTACAAACTTTTTTTTTGCCCTGGTGATGATGGTGGTAAGAGAAATAGTGCTGCTGCTATAGCTATTATCATTATTATTATATCGATTTAAGTGGAAAAAAAGTAGAAAAATTGTACGTGCAGGCACGTATGTGGATTATATATATTATACAGAGAGAGATTGTTGTATGGGACGACGACGACTCCAAGTCAGAGTATGTAAAAGCAAGAGTATACCTTTATGTGAGGATGTTTTGAGGCGAAATAAATTCTCACCGTAAATAAACCAAATTGTCTATAATTCTCGCGAAATTGACATTACTAAGCGTGCACACGAATTGACAGGTGTATATGGTGAGTGTTGTGTAGTGGTGGCGGTAGTAGTGCTGCTACGTTAATAAACTGGCCGAAAATATTATTTTTTACCACTACCACCATTAATACTACTGCAATTGCGCGCTCTAACTAAAGTTAGACTAAAATTTAGACGCATAGTAGTAATGGAAGTTCAAGAGGATGTCGTGGACACTTTTCTCCGTTACGGGTTATTCGTTGGAGCGATCTTTCAACTGATCTGTATTGGTGCGGTTATCGTCATGCCTGATAACAAGTCAGAATGTTGCCATGTGAGATGCACAAGAATTTTGTACCTGTTTCAAATTTGGATTTCAAAATGCATTCACCCGGTTATTTTTTACATGCGTTTTACCTCTGGTTCATTTTTTTAGGATTCAGACTGCAGTGAAGACGAGCGGTCGATATCAGATCAAGGAAGCCCGCACATTTCCCCACATCACAAGCACCATCGGCAGAAAAGGGACAAGAAGAAACGGCGTTAGTCAGTACCGTTAAAAAACTAGTCATATAATAATTTTTTTAAATGATCCTCATCAATTATGCCCGCATATAATCATAATAACCCCGTTTTTGTAAATATTTTTGTAAATAAAAAAGAGACGGAAACGACCGCAACTTGTGTTTTTTTTTCATCCAACCATACAATTGTAGTGTTTTATTTCTTTACTACCGCACTATAACATGAACAAAAAAGCAAACAAGAATAAAACATTGGAATAACATTTAAACATTACAGCATAATAATTATGTTACTACTCGTAATATTTCATTATCATCATTTTTATCAAGGATAAATCCAAAAAAGTGGGAACGATCCATCGACCGTGTTTATAAACTACATCATCAACATGCAATTAACAATTTGATTTTCTTTGTATCTGACAAACAACACGCAACTACGCACGTGGGTTTTTATACTTTCAGTTTTGTTAACACAATATGACAGTTAGACTAACGGTATACAGCAAGAGATTTTAATATTTTTCTTCTTTTCATAAGATTAATTAATTACGTTTTTAACCACATAACGCGGATTTAAAACTTACGGAAAACTGTGTGTGTGAGTGTGATTTTAACGTGTGGCTAAGAAAGAGACAAACAGTATAATGTTTTTTTTTTTAAGAAATGACCATCCACTCTTATACATGCTACACTTTTTGACACAATCGCAACTACGAGTTTGTATATTTGTTTCATGAATACGTTAGGAATTGTATGTTTCAAAGAGAGAGTGAGAGAGAGATAGTGAAATTGAGAGAAAAAACTGGATATATAGCAGATTACGCACAAATTCGTATATAGCAAGTAAAATCTAAAACGATCCTGTAGACCTCGTGGCTAGTTACTCAATTGTTTTTGTTCTTCTCTACCAGAAAAATTTACAACACTACTATACTGATCGAACTACGACCCATTACACATCATCCTCCTCATCATTATCATCATCATTGTTTTACACTAAAGTGCTTCTAGGAACATGTGTTATTTTTGGAAATACAGACTAATCATAATAATGCATCTTAACATGGTACACGTACGACTGAACGTTACTCTTTCTATATAATAATTATACTGTTTCGTACGCGCAAACAAGCACAAAAACTGGAACATACCGGTAAACAAGAGAAACAAATTCTTTGCTCACGACGATACGGTAGTTTTGTACGATTTTTTATACACACGAATTTTTTCTCCATATTACTTAATTTTACGCAAACGATATTTAGATCATAACACGAATATATAAGTATATACGAAACAAACGTTCTTAAAAGTTAACGGTTTTTCTATTATGCTCATCTATAACACGATTATAAGAGATTACAATAAATTACTCACGCGTTGTGATTGATGAGAAAGCAAATGTGCTCTTCATCAATACCACCATCATGAGAGAGTAAAGAAGAGAGTAGTTATGTAGTAGTACAGAGGTGAGTCCCTAGGCTTGGGAATTACACAACATTTTTTACGCATATAAACTCATCATCAAGTGTGTGTGTGTGTGTTGAAAAAAGTAGTGATTTGATCGGTTTGTTTTCTCCCTTGTTTTCAAACTAGAATCATTATTACACGTCATCATTATCATGATTTTCATCCTAGAGTGTTTAGGTAACTGGACATTTTCAACAAGTTTAGGAAACAATTATACACGATGACGACACACGGTCGCTCGTGAAAGCAGCAAGCATCATCAATCAATCAACCAACTCGTCACGTCAAAAACCCAAAAAATTCTACAAACATCTCTGATATACATACAGAGAGAAAGAGGGATGGTCAGTAGTATCTGCTTCAAATTTTTTATTTCAATCCTATCAATTCATATCATCATTGTGGTGAGGAGCAAATTAATTTTTCTCATTTTACTCGCAAACGTACTATAGTATTTACGTAGTTCAATCAGCGTATTTCTTTGTTTTACGCAATTCTTCGCAACAAAATTTGTTTTGTTCACAAAATTATATATATATTGTGTATATATATATATATTCTTTTAGTATAGGACCGTGTTTATTAGGAACACGCGGTTAGTTCGTTCTGAGAGTCACTGTTCGTTCGGGAAATTATAAGACTGTTACATTTACGTAGCATGTGTATGTGTGTACTCAAGAGTATATTGAAAAAACAGCAGGTATACGTTATACGTTGCAAATTACGACGATTTTTACGATCTTCTGGTTCTCTTTTTTATATATATACATTTTAGGACATACATGCTTGTAGGATTGGATGGTTGTTAAATTTTTATAAATTTTTTACGTGATATATTTTTTCTCTTTTAAAAATACCACAAAGTAGTTAGTCAAATATTTTTCATTAACATTATACCAAAAAACTGGCCAAAATATTCTCTTTTTCTTGATTATACGGTTGTGTAGAAATTAATTAGCCTTCCACTTCCACTTGAGCCTCATCTGCGGATGCACACAATCGACATACATTATACAATCTCGTGTACATCCACGGAAAAGCACTAACATAACTACCACTTACTTGCTACTCGATCCACCAGACTAGATTCGTTCGCATCTCCGTTTTCTACTGACGGGGATGAACCATCCTCACCTGATGGTCCCATTTCGATTCTATATAACCATAAACGCATATGTGTAACAATCACGTCTTTGCTTATCGTGTACTAATGCCAAATCAATAAAGATAATAAGTAACTACCTACTACGGGAAACCTACCTTTCTTCCTTAAATGTCACTCCTTTCGACTTGCCAGATGACGAGGTACTTTGTCCGTTTGCAGTCCCGTTAGCTGTCTTTGAACTATTATCTCCGGTCTTGTTCTTTATGATCGACTTCTTCTAACCGAAACCCACTTGAATTAGAACCAAACGTACACACATACACAAGTAAATCTTCAGATGGGTACCTACCTGTTTATTTCCAGAATTCTTCTTTTGCCATTGTCCACTTTGGCCACCAGACCTGTTTGGCACTTTGTTTGTCCCTGAGATTCGCATCTGATCAAACAATGACACCTTCAAACCACAAAAAGATTATACCCAATATATTAACAAATGACCGCACCCTGGTTGTTACTTGCACACCTAAACTGTACCTGCAAATTTTGGTTAGGATATCCTCCCGGCGCCATTGGCACGCGAATGTTTCTCCCCCCTCCAGCGGCGGCAGCAGCAGCCGCGGCCAACGTATTAGTGAGATTTCCATTTGGCCCATAGTTGGCCCCCCATGATCCTACAATCATGCCTGCCACCTCCAAGTGTCCCCCTCGTGGTTGTACTCTTCTCTGTCGATTTGGAAGATCTGGAATTAACGGGATGGCTCCAGCACCCCTATTCTGTAGTCCAAGCAAGCCGCTGGCAGCTGCTGCTGCTGCCGCACTCGCTTGATACCCAGTACCTCCGTATACTCCACCAAATGCATTGCCAGCGTTGGCACCGGATAGCCCAAACGGATTCACTCCACCAATCGTTGAATTAGCACCAAGTAGCCGGTTCCTACCCCCTCCGGAAGTCGCTGCAGCAGCAGCTGCCAGTTGTGTTAAAGGAGCAACTGATCTTGCCTGATTTGCAACCGCAGCATACTGAGCAGGAACGTAGCTCAGACCAGCAGGTGGGACAATCATTTGATTCATCAATGGGGCTTCAGATAAACAGAATAGTGTCAAAATAAGTATTATGAACTTATAAAGATCAAATAACAAATCCAGAAGACTCACCATTGTTTGCGAAAAGATACGGAGCAGGTATCTGAGGGGGCACAAACTGTACTTTAATCCCATCCAATATGGCCATCTTCAACTGATCAATGTTGAATACGAGATCCATTTTGAAGCCACAAATCTCAGCGAGAGTCTTCCCAAGCGCTTGTTGCTCCAGTATGTAGTTGAACACTTTCCCGTTAAAGAAGAGCCAGGGACAGAAAAGCATGTATGGAATGGGTGCACCGCAAGCGTCGTTAGCCAACAATGCCATCTCACATCCTTCCATAAACAAGTGGGACAGGTGGATTCCACGCATTGTCAAATTTGAGACCTACGATGATGTTATATGTATCGATTAATAAAAAACCATTAAAAATCCGATAGACAAACGTTTACTGGCTCTAACCTCAATATCCTGAGCAATTGTGGGATCGGTCATGTCCTGAATAAAAGCTTGCGCAATGAACGCTTCAAGCTCACATTTCCGCAACACCTTTTTCTCTGTCCCAAGGATATATCTGAAATACGACCAGTCACACCCGCATTAATACATTTGTAACATTATCCACGCGAGTCTAATATTAAAAACTTTGATAACTCAGCGTCGGCTAACCTCAGTACGCACGTCAACACGAGCATCTGCTGAGGGACACAAGTAGAGTCGAGAATAATAGCCTTATCCGACTTCAAAATTGTAAGAAAAGCTCTGATTCGCTTTCGCTTGCATTCCTCTTGATCCCTGGAGAATATAAAACACTGATGAGAATGTTGCATCATAAAAAAGCATGAAATGTTGATGGTATGACATTCTCACCCTAGCCAAAGTCTCTCAACCGTGGGCACACCCCACCCAATCTCAACTGCATTGACAAACTGTGTTTTGTTGTTTTTGAGGAGCGGACAGAACGTGGTCTCCTTTACCTGGATGGTCGGAACTTTTTCGTTCCGCTGTTTTGCGAGAAACTGAAGATGATGAAGATTGAACAAGATGGCGTAGACTCGTTGTCGCAGTGGACGGAACAAATCATGCGCCTTCGGAAGTTCACTGTTTTTCACATCTTCAATCAAAGCCGGCAGCTTCACTTCTTTCTGCTCGTAAAAACACACACCGATTAAGAACTGATTTTTCTGTTTGGATGGGTACATTGCTTTCGATTTCTATACTACAACTCACGTTTTTCAAAATCTGGCAAATATACGGCGACATGAGACCGCTTTTGTGACGACTAATGGCAACATTCTCGATTTCCGGATTAATTCTGTACAGCAACTTATCAAGCGTAGACGTGCTTTTGGCAGAGGAGCTCGGAGAAGAAGCCTCCGCGCCACTGCTCCCATTACCTTCTCCATTACCATTGACTGAGACGACTTCAGCGTCGCCACTCCCTTCAATAAATACCTTTGACACGTCACCCTATACACAAACGTAAATTAATCTTGATTAACATAGAAAAACAATTTAATTCACAAATATCGTTTCAACAAATCTGCGAACCTCCAACTTTTGAGTATCAGATGGCAGAGAAGCCCCATCAGACGAAGTTTGTGGCTGTGTAGCCCCACCACTGCTAGTTTTCTTATCCTTCGTTTCCTTCTTGGAATTTTTCTTTTTGTCCTTAGACTTTTGGTTGCCATTCCCTTTCACATTGTTGACATCGAGATAATACCGGAGGCATTTGACAACTTTCTCAGAGAGCACCCTGAGTTTCTCCTTGTCACCCTCCGACACGGAATTCGAGTTGGCAATAACCTCCCCAACTTTCTCCGGATCGACGACTTTCAACATCCGTGTAAACTGAGCGATTTTCTCTATCACAGATGTTTTTGTGGAAGTGTCAACTTGTATCGCGGAAAAGAAATCTTTGAGATCGGCTTCAGATAGCAGATGATTCCCAAGCAGTGCTGCAAAGATGAAAAATCTTTCTTTGGGCAGATCCAGCGTGTCAAATAGCTTTTTCAGCTTCACTTCCATTGTTTCAAGAGATCCCTTGAAAAATACAAACCATACACAACCATTAAAGTAAAAACACTTGCCACATGCTGCGACTACTAATATGAAGAAAAGTGTTTCGCATTTCCGTTAAAACTCCCCAACTCACTTTAAACGTTAGTTTCAACTTTTGAGCGGAGAAGTAACGTTGTATGTCGAAAACGAGGTACTCTGGATCGTCCGCTATAATCCCGTGAAAACTGTTTCTTTGGCAGAACCTCACGATATCCTTGTGATGGTCCTCAACAGTGCACATCTACAAATCATCAAAAAATAGCAAATAAATACTAACTAACCAAAGATTTAAACATGTCATTAAGCCACTCACCATTTTCATGTGCAACGTCCTGAACGCAAGCCGTATAGATGACCTCAAAAATGCGGGAGGGACCCACCAAATCCTAGAAAATTGAAAATACAATGCACATTTATTTATTTGATAATTTGCACTATCGATTCGAGCAAGAGGGAGAACAAAGAAAGAAAACTACTTTGGTGGTGGTTTCCTTTTCAAAGAAACGTGTTTCTGAATCTCCTCTAGAAATCGGTAAGTCTCTTCCTGTTTCTTTTTCCATTCGGTCTCAAGTCTCTCAGGTTCCAAGCATCCGTTAAAGAAAATCACTAAATCCAGATTGGACCCTTGAACGACAGTAGAAAGATTCCTGAGGAACTGCTCCATCTTGTTCCACTGACCACCACATACCCAGTCTACAATTGGCAAAAATAGTACGGTAGGAAAAAACTGTCACAAAAAAAACGTATGCAACTATAAGAGTTTAAAAACCATACCTGGATAGTAGCCCCCATAGAGCCGATCCAAGCAACACTCCCCATCGACAACCAACTTAAGTGGTCCTTCATTTTTCCTCGTCCGCGCTTGTGCCAATTTCAACAGGTCTACTTGCTCCACTGCATTAGGTATATTTTGTGTAATATGGGACTGTTGTAAAACAATAACAAACAATTAAGACCAAAAAACCTACATCATCAACAGCTTAGAAAATGTAAAAAGAAACTAGAAAACTCACTTGCAAATCGCTAAGCCCCATGATACCACAAGTAACGTGAAAAGAAAAAGAATAGCTGGTAGACGGTATGATATATACCCGACGAGATACTGATAAAATGGTATGACTTGATCACAATATATAATCCAGTCTATAAATCTCCCTGAATAATCCGTACTATATATGTAGATATATATTATATATTTTATCCTTAAATCTATATTGTTCTGCACCAAAGTTGCACTTGAGGGTCCGGACTTGAGTCCTTAAATCACGAATAAAATATAACATTTACAAAATGAGCAAGTAAACAAAGAACTGAGAAGTTAAATGAATTTGAAATCAACTCACCGTTAAACGTGTTTCTTAAAATTCTAAAAATAGACTCAGCCTCATTGTATATTAACAGTAGTTTAATAGTATCTTTTAATCAGTCATCATCGTCACAACCTCTCTCTCAGCAATCGAACCGTTGAATCCAACAAGTTTTCTCCCCTCACACCTGTGACACTGCTACAAAAAAAACAAAAACCTATTAATTAACAAAATCCAATTAGTTGAACAATATAATATTTATTGTCAATCCGTAAAAAGCATACCTGTTCTCACACGCTCCATGTTTGTAAGTTACCCTAAAACGTAAAACGAATCCTGAAAATAATCATAAATGTTACGTTATCTAAAATGGTAACAGTTTACTAACCCAACCAACAGTTATCTGTACGTTTTGTACCATATATAAGCAGTTAAATACCAAACTTAACTAACCGTATTCCTCCGTCCGAGTAACTATACACGCTCAAGTCTACAAGTCCCGTTCCACTACTCCGAAATAACGTACGTACACACAACAGACTTAACAATACCCCGCACATTCAAACATGTTCGGAAATTTCAGTGTAAATATCACAATATTTAATTCATTATCCGCGTGAGAAAGTAAAATGTTTGTTGTCTGTCAGTCCACGCCACTACTACAATCCTCTAATCTTGATATTTACAAATCCAAACAATATATCAGTGACATTGATCAGCCCACCACTACGTTCACCAAACAATAAATAACGTAACGATTTTTTCTCCTCCTGAACAACCAGACTTGTGATTTAACAAAATCAGGAGCAAAACAAAACTGATTCAATATTCCACAACAATCGTTATCAGGTATGCACGACACCACCGGCAAAAAAAAAGACGAGACACAACATAAAACTATAAAACTAAATTCTATAAACCCGTAATCAGTACTGACTCCCCCTTTCAGATTTTACCCCCACGCACTTGACTGTATGTAGTAAAGTTCGTTGTTGCAAGAAGCATGCACCCGGTATTTGACTTGCACGCTCGAAAACAAAATTTGTTAAAAAATATCAAGATAACTACCTTGAAGCCAAAAAAAATCCCTTTGCTGATCTAATTACAACGGTCCCCTCAGATTTTTAGAACTATCTCCGTTGAAAAAAAGAAAGCACTAACTGTCCAATAAATTTTAGCATTTAACCGATTTAAAAAAAACGAAGCGGTGTGCCTGTGTGGAATTATCCTGTTCGGTAAAAAAAACGCTTATCCCACGCTTTTAAACACAACTCATTCATTTAAACATTTTTTATTCCTCACTGAAATACAAATCCCTTCTCTGCGATTGCGATGTGTACAGCATATAGTAGGAAAAGCGTACGGCCACAAAAAAATAAATACGGAGCAGCAGCAGAACAAATATTACATCTCATTTCCCTTCGGCTGGTAAGTAATTTGACTTGAGAGAGACAGACGTCCGTGTTTTTACTACCTACTTCCTATGTTCCTCTTCTCCTAAAATACTCATCCATTAAAAATCTCTCTCTCTCTCTCATCATCACGTAAAACCACACTACTACAGCTAAAACGGACCTACTCTATCTATATAGGGTTTACTGTTCTTCCTTGCTCATCCCGAACCGGCTACTACATGCATGTCGTGTATGTCTGTCTGTCAGTTGGTCAGCCAGCCAACTGTGTCACAGATAGTAAGGGACACTGTGTAAAGATAACTTTTCAAACTGTAATTTGGTTTTTCTATAACTTTAACTAGCCTATTTGGCTTATATTTGAGGGCAGGGGTGGCGGAGCTGGGGGGACAAGAAGGGGATAATCCTATCCTGCAATGTATAAGGATTTGCATTGCTCCCTATCCTGTAATGTTAAATTGCCTAATCTTGAGGGGATTTATCCCGTCCATCCCCCTCCAGCTCCGCCGCCCATGTTTGAGGGTATCGTATAACCTAGTATGTTAGGGTGGTGTAACACAATACATGAGGCAGTATTGATGAGCTATTAAATTAGGAATGAACTACAAGAACTCTTAAAGGGAAGTGAATTTTGAAATTTTGTTTTCGCCAATCGATGGGGTTGGTCAATTTCTCGGATGAATTTGAAGATTGGCGTTTTTGGTGTCAATGCCAATATATTGACCTATGGCTAAAAGTTGGTGTACAGATGATGAAGTCAAGTAGACATGAACAACAAAATACATCTATCGGATGATTATTTAGGCACATGTTATGTGACTACATAATTTTCATTTTTTATTTTCTGAAATTCTGTTTTCGTCAATCCATAAGTGTGGTCAATAGCTCGGATGAGTTCAAAGATGGGCATTTGGTGTCACCCCTTGTGGTCAAATCGGGAGTCAAATCTTGAAAATTGTTTGGCTGACTTTAAAGCCAATACTGTACGTGCCTACTTTACAGTTAACCAGACTGTTTATTTGTTTTGTCTACGTTTTGTTATTATAAAACGAATTTTAGTAAAATACAAGTTTAGTACCTACACCCGAAACAAGACCATTTTCCTGCGCGCTCCTCCACCACAGCTCCAGAACACCACCAACCAACTTGTTTCATGTCCTCACATGCATCCTCGTCCCTAAACGTAAAGCACATAATATAACCATATGCCTAAACTCATAAAAAAACGAGAATGAATGTATGTATGCGTAGTTTCCGTTCGTTTTCCGTAGATGTAGTGACTGCACAAAACAGTCAGAGATATAATATTCCGACGAATACTGTGAAAAAAAAAAAAATTTGAAGCTCACACATTCATCCATGGAAGAAGGCAACAAAACTACATTCCTTTATATTCCTTGCTACTACTACTAACAACATCACCACTGCAAACCCTTTTATGTATACTCTTTCGGTCGGTCGGACGTAAAAACTAGAGAGAACCTAAAACCCAAATCTACTAACAACTTAACTCTAAAAAGTGTAGACCAGCGAGAGTGTTGCGACTTGAAAATGTTATGTAGAGTGCGTAGTGGTGGTGTGTGGTGTGGGTGATGATGACGTTAATGCATATGTACATAAAATCTCTCCGAAAAGAATATTATTATATACACGTTCATTGACAGTGTTATAATAATAATTCTCTCGCCGCAACATTATTATAAAGCCGTGTAAAGTAAAAAAAAATCTCAAAGTGTGCATAAAAAAGTGAGCATGCAAACACACAGAGACAAAGACGCGCTGGAGAAATAACCTCGACTATAATGGAAGCATTGAGAAACCTTAAAAACGACAGCGTATGTATAATAGTACATACTATGTTTTTATAACGTCGTAGAGTTTTAGACAAAAACTATGATGCCCCCACTATCATAATATTACATCCCGTGATGATGGATGACTATAATATGTCCGAAGATCAATCCGTTCCACTCTCTGGTACGAAAATGAGCACGGAACCTTTTCATTCCCAAACAGATCGTGCTGCGGAAACTTGTGACAAAAAGGTGCAAATACAAAAGCATCTCAAAAAATGATCGTCATAAATTCCCTACCGTCAATTATTCTTGGAAAAAAGAGACATTTTCTTTAAACCTGCGCATTAGTACCCCCGCATTCGTTCATTCATGTCTTGTCAGCACAGCAGAGAAACACACACAAGTACCCCAACTTGGAAAAAAGAGAGATTTTCTTTAAACCTGCGCATTAGTACCCCCGCATTCGTTCATTCATGTCTTGTCAGCACAGCAGAGAAACACACACAAGTACCCCAACAACAAGTAACCTGATTTGTATCAAAAAGACGCCCTCTGGAAATCAACCAACTATTCGTTAGAGAAAATATGATCAGTAAGTGATGACACTTTTGTGCCTCTCTCCGTATTATTATCTTAACGACCTACAACACAACGACATGTATAACTGTACACCCGTTTATAAATTATTTCTCCCCTCAACACCCCACCAGTGTCGACACCAGCACAAAGAAAACAAAATATGCGCCCACCACGAATACCCTACCCCCTTTTGATATTAAGTGCTGCTGCATACCATCACAAACCACGATGGTGACGACGATCCATTATAATATTGCTCATAAAATGAACCTATCCCCACACTCCACACATGTACCCCGGCAACACCACCACTGCATCATAACAACAAAAGCTTTTTAACCTTCTACAAAGAAAAAAACTACCTCTTCCTTTCTCCACACACACACACACACACGACACGATCACAACCACAGAGGTTTTATTTCCTCCCTCTATTCCCCCAAAAAGAGAATTTTCCACAATGCCTGCACCCGAACAGTACAAACCCGGATATTCTTCCCCGCAAAAACACACGATTTTATTTGGAATAAAGCGCTTAAGCAGCATACCAGAGAGAACCTCTGCTGAGTCGTGTGCAAGGCGGATACAACTACACTGTACGTACTACGTACACGGATACCTCCTCATAATCGTCATCATCACCATCATCATGAATATCTGAAAAGAAGAAGAAAAAAAAACTTTTTCCTCCGTTATGCACTACCACCACCACCACTACCATTCACGAAAAAGCATCGTAGTACGAACAGAACAAGAGTAAGCAGCACCAGCTTAACTCGCTCTGTCTCTCTCTCTCTTCTTATCCACTTTCTCTACATCGCCACACAATATTATTAGCCATCGTCTAAAATACGTACATGTGTGCTCCAGAGCATTCTTTCTTTTTCTTCTCTCTCTGGATATAAAAAAGCGAACAAATATCTACAACACGAGCATGTACACCACCACCGAAAAAGAAAACCTGTCAAGTATATGACCGAGAAAGGTCCAACGAGAGAGAGAGAAAGAAAATAAAGCAGCAGTCACTACACACTACATACCCGTTTTATCCACCACCACCGTCACACATTTTTCCCCGTGTAGTAATAATCAAGTTGTTTTGTTCCTTTTTTCGTCGTAAACACCACTCCAGATTAAAGAAACCTGACTCGTCATTGAGCATTTTTGTATTTTAGAAAAAAAATACAAAGTGTGTGAACGGTTCAGTCAGATTTTCAACCAATTTTGTAAGTTTGTATAAATTCCAAGGAATACTCCCCGTCAATAACCAGATTTTTAAAACAACAACGCGGTTTCGAATTACTAGTGAAAGTATTTAATGTCTACCATTATCCTCGCGTCGTGTGTGTTTGTGTGTGATAGAATATAAAACAGGTGTGGTGTTACTTTATTTATCCGAAGAGTGCAACGACAATTTGTTTTAAAAAAACTAACATAATCATCGTACAGTTATTTAGAGCTTCCTAAAACCACATATGTTTACGTAGTACCTTGTTCCACAAAACAAAATTTCCACACAAAACGTGAAAAAAAATACCCGAAAGTGTTACTCCGGCATCAACACGAGTCAGTCAGTCAGCAGATATTTATATGAGTATACCGTGCTTTTGTAAGTCTATCAAACAATCTATAATTACTAACATTTTCATAATACACAATTAATATTTTAAAATCCCCTGCATCCACCTGCAGAAACAGTATACAAAAATGTAAGTCTTCCATTCCCCTTCCCGGTTGGTCGTCGTCACATGCATTAGCAAAGAGCATCAATTTCCCCCCGCTGCCACTGCACTATACTCTCTCATTCTCGCGACATACGAAAGAAGACTAAAAAGAAAGACAGAGAGAGGCGAGACCCCTCAGCATAGAAAATATAAAACAGCCGAAAACTTGAACCATTATACCCGTGTTAAAAAAAAAAGAAGCAGAGAAACATATAAACCCGATCGATTGAGAAAGTCCTTGGCCAAGTACCATTCTCTTCCATTATGACTATTACGTTCACGTAAAAAAAGCAACTCATCACGCTGCTGGTGGGGTAAGGGTACGCTACTTGATGCAGCACTCTCCGCATCCACCATCATTGCCACCGGATATACGTATACACCATATAAAATATATTCATAAACACAACCCAGACCAAACAACCACGTAACAATAAGCGTTTAAACGACAAAAAGAAATACAGAACAGGTCCAGGTCTAAGAAAAACTATCATGTAATTAACATACATATATTCTAACCCTCAAAATCGTTATATGCACATTCCGCTGATATTGTTAATGAAAAAAAAAACCGTCTGCATGATGATGAACTCGCGAGAAATTTCCCGTCGTAGTAGTAGGTAATTAGATTTTTCTTTGCACGGGAAAATTTCGTTATGCAAGAAATCACGTAATAACATTACCCGTCTTCACAAACCCGGCAGTGGTGAAAGAGGAAATTACGAGCGTTTTTAATGAATTTCCCGTTTTCTGTCGCATAAATAAGGTTGTTCGCAAAGGCTAACTCGGTTACCTGTTGTAATTATTATTTTCGATGATGATGATGATGATGATGATGATAATGCAGTAGCACAATAATGTATTGCTGCTGGTCGGGTCTTTAAAAGATGCATAAAAGCAAATTAGCCCCCAGACTAGAATAAGCGACGTTGTGTAAAAGATCCAGAGATTCGTAGAAGTTTATTTACGCGAAAGATACGGACATGGAAAGGCAGCCACCATGCATCATCATCACCACCACATTTTGTTTTGTGTGTGGTTAGGTTCAGGAAATGGCGAATTTCCTCAATTTTCATGCTCCTACATATGTAGCTGTAACGACAGTACGACGACGACGCGTGACGTGGTGTTTGCTGATTTCATGTTTAATAATTGGCAGCATCATCATCGTTGCAGCAGAAGACTACTGCGGTCGTGTATCATAGCAGTTGCAGTATAAAACGGTTATATTTTGTTTTTAACGCAATCGCTGGTTTGTGCTTTAATAGATTTATGCACATATTTTGGAATTGAATGAAATTATTGCACTTTATCACTCGTCGTTGCTGTTCTGTGTAGATAAATTTAAACAGCAAATATGAATCCACACAACTTCAATAACGACAAAAAACTGTGAACATGAGTACGTTCAACAAAACCACTATTTTCTAGTGAAAAAAAATATTATCACATTTTCCCAAAATAATATATAGTATCATCATGAACCCATAAAAATGCAATCCCAACCCACGTATAATGTTTCTTTTTTCCTTTTAAAGAAAATCCGCCCCGGAACCCCAATTCCAAGTACACTCCCTCCATATAAAAATAACCACTTCATAACAAAGAGTATCAAAAAACAGGATGATGTAATCGAATTTGATTTACAAATACTCTCTGCTACCACAAAAAAAAATCAAAATAATAAATCATTTCATTCCTTTTAAAAAAAACTAGAAAAAACGACGCAGCTTCAAAGGAGATCGATTATATACTTTACTGCCTCCACACAAGAGAAGTGCGGCCGTTGCCACATTCGCACAAGGAAATGTGAAATATCAAATAAAAAAACACAATTTTTGTGATCCATCAAAACAACGAAAAATATCAAGAATCCTATTTTCGCTCTCTGTTAAAAAAATACCACGAACTGCATATCAATTTCAGCAACGAATAGTCATCATAACTCTATATAGTGTTCTCACAATACAACGAATCAAGACAATTTGTTTTTATATTAATAATTAAATAAAATCATTACAAATACAAACTCAGTCCCTATAACAACTACTACTGATACACCGCCGCTGTTACAATGACGATACCTGCTGTAACCACTACCACCGCCAGCAGTACTACTCATTACAGAATGGATACATCATACACCACGTTTGAACTTAAAATTGTTTACACGAAGAAAAGATAAAAAGAAAATCAACTTTCTCCGTAAGCTGCATCTCCTCAACGTACAAGTGACTAGCATCAGCAGCAGAAGTAAAAAAAAAGTACTGGAATCCAGAGAAGGAGAAATAACGGAGCGATACTTGCACCAGATCCAGTCACTCCGCAAGTGGTTGCGCACGGAGTAAGAACAAAACTCGTCGTGAAGAACTGTGTCGTCGTATGTTGTTATTTTTCGCTTACCGCAGTGTTATCGCTCGCATTTAACGCCAATACTAAAATAATAAACAATTTTCGTACGTAAATAACTTGTAAGTACATTATGTAATTTGTACGATCTCTCACGGTGTTAAACCAAATCAAGATTTTTATGTGAAGAAAGACGGGGGAATGTTAGAGAAAAAAGTGGAGAATCATATCGTGTGTGAAACATGATACATTATCATCATAGCGCACTGTGTCTGTGATTGTAAAAGGTGAATGGTGCTAGTTGTGTTTGAGTATAAATCCCGAGATGAAGACGGTCGTCGGTGACCCGATGACATTACTATTTTTATTCAACTAAATTAAAATGATCAACGTGATACAGTTCGTGGCGAAGAATAAAAAAGTGTATCCCGAACAATGAACACATCGGTGAGTTGAGAATAAAGAAAACTGAGGTCAGAAACTTTCACATCACTACCACACTATTAGATAAGAGTAACGTGGAGAGGTCAAGATGCCAGAGCAGAGCAACGACTACCGCGTTGTGGTGTTTGGAGCAGGAGGTGTCGGCAAAAGCAGTCTTGTTCTCAGGTTTGTCAAAGGGACTTTCAGAGAGGCTTACATTCCTACAATTGAAGACACCTATCGACAGGTAACTTTTGACGCGTTTACTAACAACTCACTATATACTTAACTAATTTTGACATATTTATTGCATGCAATGATAAGCTGGTTTGACAAAGCGTAAACTTAAAAGTTATATAAAAATTTTAAGTGCGGTTATACTATATTTTATATGTCCAAGATCATCCATCAATTGAGCGTACTGTATAATTAATTATTAACAAGCAAATACGAGCACATTTGAAAACTACGGAAAGAGCACTTAAAGCAGAGAACGGAAAGACCAGTCAAAGTCATTTGTAGTTTATTTAAGTTACATAAAAAGTTTCCTCCTAAAAAGCAATACTCTCGAGGGAATATTGAATCCAAGTATTCCTATATCCTCTTACCTTTACGTACGACATCAAAATTGACAAATCCCTTCCATTAATTCCACTTTCACGTTGAGAGAAGAAAAAAACCGTGCATGATTCAGCTAATGAGCAGGTTTTACTCATCAGACGTCGTGCAGTCCAAAAACCCCATTACTGTATCCAGAAAAAAAAATCCCCGTGAACACCCAAATATTACCAAATACGTTTTCGTGCTTTCAGTACATAATGCCCGGAAACACGTCAATGATGAGTGCTTCCACAAAAAGAGTCGACAAAAACGAAAACTTTCCCCTTTCTCAGGCCAACAGACGAGCTCGCGAGAAAATCGGCTTGAAGTTGAGAGGTAAAAAGGCGCAGTTGTTGAGTGGAGAAAAGGATTCTTACACGTAGAGAGAGAGAGAGAAATCTTCTTAAATTTAACAACACTGACAGAATGAAAGTATAAATATACGTAGTACAACGTTCAATAGGTAAACTATTTTGTATAAAGTTCGAGGGATTTTCCTAGAGCAGCAGTGAAAACGCTCTTTCTTGTGTACCCAACAAGTGAACAGAAGCCCAAGAACGCATTATTGGTACATAAATCGGATTAAACGATATATCGAAAATTGATGATGTGTTTGAAGTAATAAAAGCACCGTTTTTTTTTTCTCTCTCTCTCTCTCTTTTCCACGCTTTTCATTTACGATCAAAGCAATGATGATAGTGATGGCTGTAGTAACACAGGGCATCTTTCAAGTGCAGCTGTGTGTGTAATAAGTGTGTAAGAAAGAGAGGCTTATTATTTTGGGTATTTTCGATGGTCGTCCGTGACTGAGCATATAATAATAATTGCTCTTCCAACTCCCAACCAAACGAATGTGCACTTAATATAAGCGTATAGCCAGGTATACTTCCTTACTACTTATGCCTGATATTTGTCGAGATAATAATCACCCGAAATTATATAGTGCCGAACGTGCTGTTTTGCTATACCGGAAGTGGAACGAAATAAACCGTAATACCAGGAAAAGCATTAGGAGAAAAAGTAAAGTGTATTTACTACTACCACAGCGTAGGTAATCTTTTTTTTATACACACTCAACTCAACTTAGATCACGCCACACGTGTACGTTTTCTCTGCAGCTACTTTTTCTCCCACGCCTCCAAGAAAAAGTGTTAATTGGACGGGCCTGCTAATAAAAAGACGCGTATATGGTGTGTGCGAGAGTGTGTTTAAATCACGCGTAATAATAAAGAACCCCCGATAAACCTTTCCCCACGTCAGTCGCTGTCATGTTGTAGTTTTAATATCCTCGTGTGGTGGTGTTATTGGGTGTGTATAAATTCATCATCCTCTCAAGTTATTACGATCGCAATTTCACGAAGTGTCGCGTCTCTCAATCCACCGCAAAGCTTTCAGCTTTTGTGATGTTGATAATTTACTTTCGTTTGCGTTTCTCCACAGGTGATCAGTTGTAACAAGAACGTGTGCACGCTCCAGATCACCGACACGACGGGATCTCACCAGTTTCCTGCAATGCAGCGGCTTTCAATTACCAAAGGTAGAATGCCGTTACTAATAAACTCAACTGTATATATTTTTTAAATAACCAAAACTGCTTACTGTGTTCATAATTAGGTAGTTATTCTCTTCCTTCCATTCCAACCATAAAATATTCCTTACTTACATTCTCATTCCTATCCGTCCAAACTAATATGACAGCTTATTAAGAAGAAGAAAAAACATTGTTATTCCAGTTCAGGTATGAAGCATGTAGTAATAATTTGAACATTTCCATCAATATCCTCATAAAATTGGTAAACCCCACACCATTCGACTCAAGTAGGAGAAAAGCTTCCGCATATATATGAGATGATAATATACACAAGCAAGAAAGCATTTCTCCACGCACAACAAAGTGTCACGAGTCGAAAAATACAAGAGTAATATAATCAACAACCCGTGTGCTTAATACTCAATCCCACATTCCAGAAATATTCATTCACACGTTTATCAACTCCACACTTTCGTACCAAACCAACTATCGATATATAATAGTATTATTTCTCTTTAAAAATGCCCGAGAATTCCAGCAATGCAGCCTAAAAAAGCACTTTCCTCTGTCCGCGTCGAACCGTTGATTGTATTTATTGTTCACTCTCAAAATAGCCCACAGACTAATAAAATAAAACAAAAAAGTTGCAGTCGTAAGTACCCATTCAATAAACAAAATACCGTTTAATTACGTTATCTAAAGTAGCAAGTTCCCGCAACAATAATTGACATATGTGCGTATAACCCTCATTTATTTTTATCGAAAAGTCTGAGACATATATTTCCAACATAATCCTTTCTCCCCTCCTACCCCTAATAACATACATTACTATCCCACGTTCGTGTGTACCACCAAAGGAATGTAATATCCCAAAGAGAACCCCAACTCAATCGTTAAAATTCCGTCACCAGCCTTCTCGTTTCTCCAAAGTTAACACCCAGGGAAAATAAAAATAAAATAAGGCAAGATAGAGAGAAAAAACCCCGAAAATAAAATTTTTTCCAAAAGAAAAAAAGAGAAAAACACATATACATTATTTTACGTTCCTTGTTACGATCCTAAAAAGGTGACCCTGAAAAAGAGAAGAAATCCTAGAAAAAAAGAAAAAAAAAGAAGAAGAAGAGCGGTACCCAATAGTGTATCCTTGCCATGTTTGAGAAAGGCCTTGTTATTCAGGAAAAATATCCACTATACATGTATTCCCACACACATACCAACACGATACGTTACGTACGTGAAGGCCTTCATTCCACGACAACGACGACCACCACCACTACTAGCACCAGTGCCTCCGTCAGTTGCAGACAATATACACAATGCTTTCACTGCCGCCTTTTACCCTTTTCCTTCCCTCTCCCCCTCTCTCGTTTTCTCTGTGTAATATTATACGTGTATATCACGCCCGCGTATGTGTTTTCTTGGCATAAATAGTAGTAGTGAGAAAATGAGCCTGCATAAATCCAACAATAACGGTACAAATAAACGAGAAGATACACACAAGACGCTCATTTTTCTCTTTCTATCTCTCTCGTACGATTATTCTCTTTACTCTCTGATGATCAGACAATATTAAAAATACCGCACATGATCGCCTTCATAATAACAGCATTTTTTTCTACCGTACAGCCGACTAAAAGATTGTATAACGACATGAAACGTAATGTTCCAACCCCCACCACCACTCGCTCGTTTGTTTTAATGATTAAGAACGCCAGAAGAAAAAAAAATCCGATGCACATGATGATAAAAGCATTGACGATGTAATATATATATAATATACAGTTCCAGTGAGTCGCTCACGATATACATTTAAAATAAAATTGAATAAGCGAAAGAAAATATGTACATTTTTATAATATTATATACTCCATCAACCATCACCACCACTGCTGCTCTTTTTCCGATTATGTGGTAGCAAAGCACGATCTTTCTACCTATACCCGATGCATTTTCTTTTAACGTCCTTTGTGACTTTTGGCTTTCTCTCTTCTCTCTCTCTCTCTAGGTCTCCCATCATTGTAAACTAACTACATGTTCTAGATAGGTTGAATATATGTTGTTAGTAGCGTATTCTGTAGGGCGTGGATGCGTGGTGTGTGTGTGTGCTGTTTTGTGTGGGAGGAATTCTTATATCACGAATAAATAAATACGTACACCCAAAATCCATACAAGTCGTTTCAATGGAATTCAGCCGTTTTCACATTTGTACTACTTCGGTAGTTAATGAATCGTGATCCTTTAAACTTGTCAATTAGGGAAATGCATCCCGTTATAAAGCCAGGAACGTTCTTTATCATCACATACAACGACTATTTTATCAGGATATTCATGATGAAATGGATTACACATAAAGCTTGAGGGTTTTTTTTATAGCAAAGCTCCTTGATCGGAGAATCATTTTTTTTTGTAGATAATATATTTATACATGAGTGGAGGGCTCTAGTAGTAATACCAACAATACGACGACACCACTTTCACTGCCAATCAATAAAGACCAGAAGAGAAAAACAGCATGCACAAATAAACACATGCATGAGTGTGAAAAGCAAATTTGCTAACCAGAAATAGTGACAATGACGAAAGAATGAACAAAATAAATTCGTCCTGTCACCGGCAGGCGTTCTTTTTTAGAATCATCATAAAGTACACCCAGAAGGGGGGAGCTTCATCGTGTTCGTGTTGCGTTTCATAATGAGGTGTGTTTTCATATTATACGCCAGTGAGCAACATAATATGTTGGTGGAACGAGACCCAACAACAACACGGTCGCTGCCGTTAAGTTACGTTTAATCCTGGCGATTTTACTTGTAATGCCTGTCTGCAACTCGGTCTCTGAAAATAAGGGAGAAAAAGACTTGCTTTCTCTATATTTTTCATGCACACGATCGAATCGAGTTAGTTTTAAACACATGTTATCTATATGTAGCTTCTGATAAGTGGCAATACATGTAATATGTATCACTCGGTGTAAATGCTACACTACAAAAAAAATCTTTTTTTTTGCTTCTCATAAAATCCCTATACGCAATGACGCCATTTAAAAACCCACAATCTCAACTTTTTTATTCGTTCTTGTCCTGACCGTGAACTACTTACTTCATTAGATAAAAAAATCTCCCAACAAAAAAATTATCTTCCCCCAGCAGCGCCAGTGAAAGTCCATAGATGTCTGCTGATTTTCTTGGCCTTTCTCTTCCATGCGACTTTAATACTTGTACCCCAAACAAACAAGAATCTGCACACAAAAAATTATTGTATTGCATCTCTCTGGATTCTACTGGATCTTGATCAGTTACACAGTACGTAGGGTTCGGGTTTTTTGTCCATTTTCTTCACATGCATAAAATGTTCATAATACAGAAAAAGTCGCATTGGAAATACGTTGAGAAACATCAGCGCGTAAAAAAGGCTTCGCGTCAACACGGATATTATGACGGGGAAAATACTTTTCCATAAATTCACTTGCCAAAAAGCACTATCCCATTCCCCCAAACTTGTACGTTCAAAAAGCAAAAACTAATAAGCCAACAACTCGGAGAGAAAGAGAGAGAGAGAAAAAAATAGGAAAGCAGCAGACTCACATGTATAAGATATACCCTGCGTCTATGAGTTTCATTGTAAATTAGTAGGTTTGGAGCGGTGCCAAAGGCCAAGATCATAAAACTTGTCCGCGTATGTAATATGTGCATACGTTAACGAAAAAGTGAAAGTCGAGCCAAAAAAGTGTTGAGAAAGCCTTTCACTAACAACGTTGTGCTACTCCTATTCGTGCACGCCCCCAATGTGAATGTGACAGGGATTAAAATTTAAGCTTTCCTTTCTCTCTCTCTCTCCTTCTTTCTCTCAAGGATATCCCGGCCTCTGTTTTTTATCGCGTTTGATATTTTATCAAATTTAATGAGTTGGAGATTTGTCAGTGTGCACGGGCGGAAGTAACATTAGATGCTTGTTTCGTTGTGTAGTCGTAATGGGAGTAGTTGTGGTTTACATTTACGTTAGTTTGTACAAATTTTAGAGATAAGATGTCGATGATGATAATATATGCTTTTAGCACTAACGTGCTACGTCCTTTTTACGCAATGTCAATCAGGATACCGCGTGTTTTAGTGTGTGTTTGTTTTTATGGGGTTTTTATATCCCGATTTACGTCATTACATCTCGCCGAGAGGTTGTTGGTCGTTTGCGTAGAGAGCAGAGGTTTTTTTTAACAGTTTCATATTGCTACACTTTTTAATTGATGATTACTCCCTGCTTCATAACAGCTGTATTTTTTGGCGTGTATAAATATAGGGAGTCCGAAAATCTGGACA
>JAHZNB010002182.1:0-18057 GCA_027744295.1 Callyntrura guangdongensis | reverse complement strand
CTAAAAGATCCTTGAATCTTTCAGGCGTCAATTCAAGCCTCCTCACGTTTTTAAATACATCTGAGCCCAGTTGCCGCAAAAGAAACGCCCCATTAGAAAATTCCCCGGGTTCTCCCACAATTAAAGATTTCCCGTGAATAAAGCAGTTGAAAATCTGGACTAAGGAACGAGGATCCTGTAAAGGAAAAGTGAGGCACAACTTTTCACTGGTTTTTATCGGAAATTCGAGACGTTCCCAGGAAATGCGATTGCGTAAAGCTTTATGACTCAGGCGACACCATCGTTGTACCGCTCCAGGATGAGGAGATGTGCAGATACAAGGAAATATAAAGACAGTCCTTTGACCAATTCCCACCTCCGATCGGAAGGTAAGTACTTGTAGTTCCCTCTCATTAGCAACTCTCAGTTCCACGGCCAAATCCCACAGCAATTTACAAGACATTGTGTAGGGTTTTAGTAGTATGTTTGGCTTTAGAATCAAATTAGAGCGAATCTTTTTAATAATCATGGTGGAAGTCTGCAATGGATTCATTTCAGTTGTGGAGCCAGTTTCACTATCCCCAGGAGAGGTGAGATCAAGAGTGTCTTCGTCCAGGTAGTCATCAAAATGTTCTCTGCTCACAATATTCAAGTCATTTTTCATTGCCGTTGACAAATCAATCGGATCACCCGTTGTGACCACCAATATCGGTTCTATTAAAGAACTTAACTCGGACCAATCGCTGGACAACTCATCTTTGGTCACCACCATGTAAGCCGCTCCCAGGTTTAAAATGGCGAAAATTAGCACAATAAGCTTTTCATCAACCTGATCTTCATCGTCAAGAATAAATAATATAACTGAGTCCCCATCATTGTTCGCTCCAACTTGGTAATCCGCTCCTGGAAGAACTACCAGGGAGCGAATCATTAAAGCCAAGCGTTTTGATATTACGTCAATTTGAGAGAAGGTCATTCCTAATTTCCCTGCTTGGTTAATTGCATACGAGGAACGAGGAAATCCAGGGAGGAGAAAGGCATTGGAGAGAATGCTGGCTACGGATAAATTACCGTTGATTGCCGCTTTATGAACTTTTCCTTGTAGTTTTGGAGCGTTGGTGGTGGTCAGCATGCTGGGAGTTGAGTTGGAGGATAAGGTTGAGGTAGGAATAGCGTCCACATGGTCGTCGCCTAAAACAGGAAATGGGAAGCCCCACCGTATAGAGTCGTTATTGTTGGAAGACATTTTAAGTGACACACTGAAACGAAGGCGAGGTTGAGTCTGGCAATTGAGATATATACTACATATATATATCTCATTAGTCTGGCAAGCGAATAATTCAGAGAATATTTTTGTGAAAAAATACCAATATAATATTTATTACTACTGTATTTGCTTATCTATAACGTTGTGATACATGACAACATATGCAATACGAGACAACCTCGCACCTCTTTGCTCTTTGAAGTATGATATGTGGCTCTTAAAAGGGCCTTAAGTGTTCATAGTACAGTCAACCACATACAATTTTTTATCAATTTTTGCATTCTAGTATATACATTTACATTGTCAAATAAATTGGGCTTTTTTATGCTCGTTCTCCCCTAATACGTCTTGGTAGTTGAATGTCCTTTAGCATAATGGTAACACATTTGGCATAGATGGCACAAAGGTTAGTATCTTCAAACAGACCCACCAAGGGTCAGTCTTGAAATCTTGAGCGATTTCTCGTACTCTCGTACTGTGTACTTTTCTGGCATTTACGGATCTCTCGAAGAGCTGCAAGTCCAGGTCGGAAATGATGGGGCTTCTTGACACCTCCCCTGTGACTGAGGCAATTTTTCTTGCTGCTTTGGTAGCCAGCTGCTTCCGAGGTGCTTTTCCTTCGGTGGATTTACGAGCAGTTTGCTTGGTACGAGCCATTGTGTGGTTGAGAGCTGATGAGACTTTAAAAAGCCAACAAGGCAAGGATGTTTCAGGGGAGAAGGTAAAACTGAACTGTCCAAGTTACGTTATTGTCAACCGCTTTATATAGACACGAGCTGAGTTTCAGGTTGAGTTGAGAACGCAAAGGTGACCCATTTTTTAAACTCAGAGCTCATTTGCCTAAAACGTACCACTTCATTTTTTAAACTCAGCCCAAGAGTATATAAAGACAGACAAATGCTCATTTCAAAATCCTGATTTATCGCACAGTTATACTTCTCAGTAATTTTTATACTCCACAAAATATTTACTAAATATCATTTTGAGTTTATACGTTGACATCGTTTGTTTAAAATCCACTCATCCAGCGGTTTCGTCTTCTAACTCTCAGGAATGATAGATGGGGAAAAATTGTAAATAAATAAACTTCTAAATCTTCATCACTTTAAAACTTTAAAATATTACAAAAAATATAGTTGACAATGCCAAAGTATTTAAACCAAACGGTCTTTCTAAAGGCCAACATGTTTTACGAAGAGCAATAACTTTTTTAATCTCTGCATTCATATTTTTTACCCTAATGGATAAATACTCAAGGTAATTTTAATACGGTACAATAGGGACAGCTACATTTTGTAAGTTTCCACAAAGCGTAGTTTTTCACATAACGTTACTGAAATATTCCTAAATTTTCATACGCGATTTCTTCTTACGATTAGATCACGATCATCTACGAAATGTACTTTTACTCAAAGATCTTATTTACGGTTACCGTTTACAGTCATAAGGTAAAGGAATTAACTGCAACGACTGTTACGTGGATCATAGGTTGAATGACTAGAAACAATAATTGAAAAGGTACAAATTTGCATGTAAATTATGTGTAATGCTGCCACTGCTGCAAAAGTAAAATAGGTAAAGTAATTGGTTTGGTACGTCACAAGAAATAAGAGGAAGGCCGGTTCAGCTAGGTAGGTATAGACAAAGGAAACTTTTATAAATATCCGTAAAATATTTACATTATGATGGTAAGGTAAAGAGAGGCATTAATCATCACATCGGTTCGAGCAGCAGCAGAATTGAATTGAGTACCGCGAGGTATTGACCTCCTTTTTGAGGTTGAAGTCCAACCGTTGGACTGTTTTACCAGTCGACTGGTATAAGTGGCCGGATAAAAATGCATAGCACACTTTAAAAGTAGGGAAATTTGCTGTCCGCTGATATTGTCTTGTCGGTTGCGATGTGCTTGTATACCTCATACAGAAAGACGACAAATTTTTGCTGCTGAAAATTTGAATACAGCACGTTACTGGCACCAGATACAAATTGAGGTCTAATTTGCTTGACCAATGACCAGTAGTAAAGTAAGTGCTAATATGTCTCGAAAAATACGTAAAAAAACAACGACAGTAAAATCGAGAAATGAATTTATTTCTTTAGGAAAAGTTTGCTGTGATGTCGAAACACAGAAATACGTTACGATAAACTTGATACTTTGTCGTAATACGTGAACTGATGGTGCAATAAACGGACAACTTTCCCTTTTCCAAAAAAAAATCTAACGCAGACGTTATCATGGCTAAATGTCTGAACTTTTGCTCTCTGTAAAATGTGTTGGTCCTTAAAAGGACCGTTGATTAAAATTCTTAACAAGATGACACAACAACAATTGATGTGGTTCATCTGTCGCGTTATAGGAATATAAAACTAGATAAATCGGCGTTTTGGTAAGTTTTTACAATGTATTCACAATGTTACTTTAGTAGAATTGTACTTGGACACAGCTTTAGTCCCTTCCGACACTGCATGTCTAGATAATTCTCCGGGGAGAAGGAGCCTCACAGCAGTTTGAATTTCTCTGGAGGAGATGGTTCTCTTCCTGTTGTAATTTGTGAGACGAGATGATTCTACCGCGATCCGCTCGAAAAGATCGTTCACAAACGAGTTCATGATGCTCATGGCCTTGGATCCAATCCCTGTGTCTGGATGGACTTGTTTCATGACTTTGTAGATGTAATAAGCGAACGACTCCTTCTTCCTGGATTTCTTCTTTTTGTCCCCCTTGGTAATGCTTTTCTGTGCCTTCTCAGCCTTGACCGCCTTTCCTTCGGCTTTTGGTGACATTTTAGGTCTTTTGAGCTGTTAGTTTAAAAATTATAATTTACGAGAGGGAGAGAGATAAAAATTCGATGCTGGCTTAAGAAACTTGCTAACGCAAATGAATGACGATGTCTATTGTTCTCCCTTTTTATATAGGCGACCCGAGTCGAAATCTGAGTTGACCCAAGTTCCACAAAATTAACATTTTTTATTATTTTAGTGTCACAGAGATATGCATTTTGCTCACGTATTGTATCTGCTACGTCCGCACCATTCATATTTTATAAATAAATACGACAATTTATTCCGCTCTCGACTACTGTCCGTTTGACACAGCACATAGGTATATCAAAATAGTTTTAAAAGGTAGAAATGACAACTCACAAATTAAATTTAGGATTTTTGACAGTCAGCGTTTAGTTTAAATTTTGATTCATTATAGTTGTTTTGTTTGACACAAGGCTAAAATAAGTCAAAATACTGTACGAACTACAAATTAGAAAGTATTGCATTTACAGTGATTTGTGCTAACAAATAACTTAAAGTTACATTCGAAAATGACTGGTCGGGGTAAAGGAGGCAAAGGACTTGGTAAAGGGGGCGCTAAACGACATAGAAAAGTGCTTCGCGATAACATCCAGGGAATCACCAAACCCGCCATTCGTCGTCTTGCCCGTCGAGGGGGAGTCAAGCGTATTTCTGGTCTTATCTACGAGGAAACCCGGGGAGTACTAAAGGTGTTCCTGGAAAATGTGATTCGAGACGCAGTCACATATACGGAACACGCAAAGAGAAAAACCGTTACAGCCATGGATGTCGTTTACGCTCTGAAACGTCAAGGAAGAACTTTGTACGGCTTTGGAGGATGATGTAAATAATATCGGAATCCAATATAAACGCCAAANCACGCAAAGAGAAAAACCGTTACAGCCATGGATGTCGTTTACGCTCTGAAACGTCAAGGAAGAACTTTGTACGGCTTTGGAGGATGATGTAAATAATATCGGAATCCAATATAAACGCCAAATGACAAAGATGTGCGTTACATGCCCCTCTAGCATTTTTGATTTTTAAACCAACGGCCCTTATAAGGGCCACCACATGATACAAAGAGCAAAACTGTTTAAGGTTATACAAAATGTACCAACTAACTGCAGCTGGTTGGGTGGGGAGATTATGGTGTTGCCGAATGCTAACGCTTTCCTTGGATAAACTTACATTTTGATGGGGCACTCTTAAGACCCGTTCTTCTCATTTTCTTGTTCATTTTTTATCCAGTAATAATAATGATGTCATGTGGTGACGCTTTTCGTAGTTTTTACTACATAGGCCAAAGCCACTAATTTCTGCGTAGTGATCAGAAAAATTATTCAGTAACAAAATCTGAAGAAAAGTTCAAACTCATGAAAACAAGGTACTCAANCAAAATCTGAAGAAAAGTTCAAACTTATGCATGAAAGAAAACTAGGTACTCAATAGGTGTATTACTGATGCTTGGTATCATATTGTTCTTGTAATATGCATTTTGCGTAGTCAATGAGTAAACCTACAGCGCTGAAATCATACCATTTGCTTTCTGTCGTATATATTATTATGGTGTTTCTCTTCTTTTGTTTTTTTTAGAATAATCTCAATCTCCATTCAAAATTCAAATTCACGTCTATTCTCTAAATTCTCCTTTGCTTTTTTGCTAAGCTAGATTTTAGTTAGTTTATTGGTTTCCTTCTACTCTACTACACGTCGAAAATATCATCTCACAGAATTTTGACTTACTGTGTTGTACTTTTAACGGACATTTTAAAGATTCATCACTCGTTTAATAATTTTTTTCGCTATAAGTTGTACATACATATTCGTCGTCACCACACCATTTTGCTTATGTAGGTAGGCTTCTGGTGTTCTAATACTTCAGAGAAATTGGTGTTGACCTGCTTTTAGTTTAAACAGTGCAATAGTGGTGACAAGATTTTCCCTTGGAAAGAAAGCGTTGAGTGGGAAATTTATACATTTACTTTTATTTTGTAGGTTCAGTTTTGCATGTTTTTCTGTTTCGTCAAAGTTGTCTTTGTCAAAGTTATGTTGATGCCATTGAAGCAGACTACTGTATAATAAGTAAATGGTGGTTGTAAATTTGTTTCTTATAGTTTGTAATTTCTGGATTCTTAATAAAAAAAATGGATGAGGTAAATGAGGACTTCCTTGGAGTATCTACTTCTACTAGCACAGAAACGCAAGCAGTAGTACCTGCATTTGATACGGGCAAATCAGAAGCTTCATCAAATAGTCGAGGTGGCAAAGAATTACAAAGGATGACTGATGTGTGTTCGAGTACGAGTTCCTCAAAGGTTCGAAGACGATGTTGGGATGAGGCTTTTTCCTCAGGCACGGAATCAGAAAGTATTACTCCGGAACCGAATGAAGGGCTGCAACTAGATAAAATGGAAGGCGTTGACATGTACGTACTCTTTGTATATTTGAAAATAAATATTTGTTATTTGTGACAGTTCCCCTTTAAGTACATTGTTGTGACTTGTTTCTTGTTTGTGACGAGTAGGTGTACGAGCAGCAATGGTGGTAATGGGTTGGACAAAGAAAAAACTTCTCATATTGTTTGTGAAGCACACCCAGGTTGTTTCAAGACATTTGCCAGTGTACGAGATTATGAAGAACATTATAATTTTCGTCACAGACATAAGTGTATCACGTGCAAAAAGTCACTGCCGTCAGCACACATTTTGGAACTGCACGTTTTGGAAGCACATGATACCTTGTTTTCACTAATGGCAGAGAGAAAGCCAATGGTAATATTTTACGTACAAATGATAATTTCCGTTTTAAACTGGAGCATGATATTTAATATATTTTGTCTTCGTATTTTAATAGCTGGCCTGCTTTTTGGAATCCTGTTCTGTTATGTTTTGGAAATCCGAGGAAAGGAAGGAGCATTGTCTTTCAGAACATAAATTTCCGAAATCATTCAAACTTTGGAATCTTACTACGGTTCCAGTTGGAGGAACTTATGTTAAGAAACCTGGATCAAAAACAAAAGGTTCGAAAGATAAACCAACAACAAACAAACAGAATCAATCACAGAAGGATAATAATAAGCCCATATCTAAGAAACATACCGAAAAGACGCAAATTAGCTGCTCATCTGTTTCTGGTGAAGTTTCATCTACTTCAGATGTCCCTTTTGCAGCCACATGTACTCTACCCACCTTAAATAAAGATACAATGGAAATTGATAATGTCGAAGGAATGAAAAACACGACTCAAAAACCCGCTAAATCGAGAGCTTCCAACAGTACGAGCAAAGGAAAGGGAAAATCGACGCCCAGTCATATAATGTTTGGACAAGCAGCGTCTCGTGCCTTTCAACCTAAGCACACATTTGGTCTTCCCAGACCCGTTTCTGATAATAGAGTTAGCAGTGATGCTTCTAAAATGGATTTAGATGATATCAAGGCTGTACTGCTAGCAACAACAGATACACTACCATGTGTTGCTAGCGAGCACGTAACGATTTAAATACTTGTGTATGAATTATAGGTTATCAGATGAGTAAAAATCTGCCAAAGTGTGCTACCCGTTCAACCATGCACACACATGGAATGAATTAAACGCATTCTATAAAATCAATCGAATGTCGATTATATATACAAACTGTGATATGTTTGTAACACAAACAAAAGTAACTGAATGTGAATGAGTTAAAATACAGTTATTTATATTTATTACTAAAAATAAATCATTATTAATAATATTTTACTAATACTAATAAACTTAACGTACAGACACTGGAAATGTTTATCACAATTTAACTTGAAAAATAATAATCATCATTATCTAAATCGTAAAAAATACGTAGCAAAGTTCACAACTGTGGACCGTATGTGCAAGAGCGACCGATTTTTATGGTGCGTTATCATACTAAATTGTTGCACCTTGAAATTCCAAGGAGAAGCTGTTTAGAAAAAATAGAAAGTTTGAAAGGAACCATTATTTATGTATGTAGTAGTCTGTTTTTCATTTTTTAATTTGTGTCATCAGTCGTCGGTTAGTTAGCTTACTCGGTTTCCTCATGACTTTTCACTGTACATGTTCCCCGGTGTAGTTCTAATCCAAATTGTTTGCACTCTTCTGGTTGATTAAATCTAATGACATTGTACGTTGGTTGTACCTGAAGTTGAATAATTAGAGAAAAGAATCCAGCAACTGCTGCGAACGCCTGAAACCATTCACAAAACGCTAATGAATAACTTTTAACTAATGAAAAAAAAGAACTTTAACTTTAAAGAGAACTGCATCATTCTTGGACAAACTCAGATAAAGCTGGCAATCAGCATTTCTTACAGATAAAATAGTGGCTCGATTAATTGCATAATAAGAGTTCGCTGAGAGTACACTAGGATTCGTGCTCGAAAAAGACCATTCCAAACTTTGTATCTAGAAATCATACATTATTTTAAATCGTATGTATGTCGCATGTGAAAAGGAATGTTTCATTGCTAACTGAAAATGTTAAGTAGTCATCATACCAGACGTCGTTGGTGTGAATTTTCACATAAAATAGTTCCACTTCTTCGCACAAATTCATATCCTGCAAAAAACTTGATAATTCATATTTTAAATTATTTTACCTTGCATGAATATCACTTTACCCCATTTCAGTATACCTTAAACCTAAACCGTTTTTTTAAAGTTTTTTTTTACCGAATCTCCTGCTCGTGCTAAAACGTCGGTAGTACGAACAAAGTCGAACAACATCTGCATCATACTCAGGTACAAAATTAAATGCACTTCTGTACGTGAATGGTAATACTGCGGTGACCATGTAACACAAAACCAAAGAGGTTATATATATACAAACAGCAAAGTGTATGTAGCAGTAGCAAATCACAATAAAATGCTTTCGGTCATCAGCCCACAATTCCAATAGTTAAAATATTTACTTTACTGGAATCTTTATATCTTCGTCCAATTCAGAAGCATCCAACCTTGTAAGGGCAATAACAGAGTCGTTTCCACCATACGCCTCCGAAATCTCATGCGCCTTGTAAAAGAACCATCTAACCAGTGCTATCGTTATTACACCCATTTCGGTAATGTTGTACAGCATTATGGGAATACTGAATACTTCGCCAAAATTTCGAAGTAGAATCGTCAGAATTCGATGATGGGTGAACAGTTTGAGCAACGAGTGATTTAACCCCATGCGAATCAACTGGCCTCTGTTTTTAGTCGCCACTGGTTAAAATTGTTATAAAACAGCAATTTGTAATTTGTTATTGCAATACAATTATAGTTCAATACGATGTTCTAGTTGCTACAAAAATTAATACTTACGTTGTTTAAAAGTTAATGCAAATTTAAAGTTCCACATTTCACTCGCATTTTTTAAAATTGTTGCCAAAATCACCATAAGAAGTTTAATAAGCATAGTGCAATAAATTGTATAAGTTAAGAACACGAACCCCCCGATGGAATATGGTAGTAAATTCTCATCTGGTTCTATTCTAAGAAAGGGTTTGAAGGGCCGTATAATTAGAGCGCATATAAGTAAATTCGACTGTCGGATATGACTTGGATAATCCAAGTAAAACAGTGTAGTATTTATAAAGGCCCATGCAATAAACTGAATATGGTACAGAATAATGATTTTGGAAATTCCTAAGCAGCCACTGGTTTCCATTTCCGCAAGGGCAGCGCACCAGCCTTGAACGTAATATAAATCACAGGCAAATTGTAAAAACGGAATCAGTTCGAGATTTACAGTTTTTATCTTGTAGTTATTACAGTTGAAGTAATGAGCAATGAATGTTCCATCTCCTAAAATGGTCAAGATTGACCAAATGGCCACAAGAGTAACGTTGATGAAAATGATATACAAAGGGATTTCATATAAGTCTAATTGTAACTCCTCCACATCCCTAAAATACAGCATTCAAATGTCAATGTTATCATGAAATGTAATTTTTTAAGTGATAATACGTGACGTGTGCGTAGTGTATGTATTTTTCACCAACTGCTTTGCTTTAAGCGCTCTAGTTTGCAACAAGTCTATTGACAGAGTAATATTTCTTATCACGGTGGTACCGTGATCAGCGAGAGAAGCGGTTCTGGCGTCATCTAAACTAATATCCACAAAGGAAATGGTCATAAGACAAAAGATAATCCAAAAAAAGATGCTAGTCAAGAAGAAGAGAATGATATCCCTTCGTCTGTGCGTGAAATCCATGTGTCCCTTCACCAAGTCAGTCTTGATTCTCAAGAAAGATCTTCCCGTGATATTCGTAAGCAATGTATACATCTTCAAAGACTTTACCAAATACTGGCTTTCAAAATTTATTTCATCGACCATCCATTCTGCGTTAGGTTTTTGAAAACTTTGAAGCTCCTGAACCTCTGGATCCGTTTCCGAGAGATCCAGCCACTCATTGTCCCTTTCTTTAGCGGCCCTTACTCGAAACAATCCGTGGTACCGAAAAATCGACTCCAAGTTTGCGTGGTGTTCTTTTTCCAAAACTGCCTTTTGCTTTTGTATATCCTTCCAGAGCCGGGTTATTCCCCAAGCGCGAGACTTCACCTCAGTCTCCCCTTTTTTGTCACCCGTTTTCTTTTTATCATCTTTTCCTTTTTTATCTTTGCTCTTATCCTTTTTCTTGTCCTTGGCATCCGAAGTAAAATAGTTCCATATTTCAGAAAAAATGCCAGGCTTATTTCCACTGTCACGCTGCTTTCCCTTTTTGGTCTCTTTTGATTTCCCTTTTTTCTTTGATTTTTCTTTACCTTTATCCTTGTTTTTACCCTTTTCCTTGTTGTCTTTACCTACTTTCTTATCCTTGTTTTTGTCGGCACTAGTCTTTTTACCCCCGCCTCGGCCGATTAATACCGTAGCTGTAGGTTGCATCTTGTAAACTACGCCGCCATCTTCACGTTCATCTCTGCCCTTTTGCCCCATGTTTTTATGTTGACAACACATCACGTTGGGTTCGTCCTCTTCAATTTTTATGCGTATAGACCCTCCTCTTCCGTCCTCCTCATTATCTGTACTGCTTTCATCGCTAAAACTCTGTTCGATTTCTTGAAGATAACTTATGTATTCTCTTTTCTGCTGAATTTCCCTGAATCCTACGATTCTCCTAACAAATTCTTTTGCTTGTGGATCAAAATATTTGAGTGGCTTCACCAATTCCGACATGGCGGGTAAAAATTCCGATGGAATCGGCTCCAGCTCTACCTTATCTGTTAATGTCAAAGGTAATGACCACTTGTCAATTGGGCATTTTAGATACTCATTTATACACTTCCATTCAGCATATAAACTAGGAAGTGTGGACTCCTTCTTCCTATATCCGTACTGTTCGACATATCTAGACCTTTCTACTTCTTTCTCCAAAAAATCTTTCTCCTTTCTGGATAGATCCGTTGGAGATTCGTCGGGAAAGTAGTAAAGCATTGCTTCATGCAAAAGTAGAAAGAATCCTACTTTGTAAGAATAGAAGTTTGGAAGAAAAACGCGTAACAAATTTTTCTTGTCAATTTATTTCAGTTTACATTAAAAAACAAACATAATGGCTATAAACCGCAGTTATTCTAGAAAATTAAAACAAACAACAAAACTTTATGGTTAAAAGGTCATGGACTAAACTATGACAATATCATAACTAAAGGCAGAAGTCCCGAATCCACATCAATATATACCTATAACAAAATGGCTCTAGTTTAATTAATAGCTAGACATAATAAAAATTACATTCGTCGAGTTATTTAATAATTAACTATTATTTAAGGAACAACTGTTAAATAACAATGGAGCAACAATGAACATGAAAGGATGTTAGCTAGAATAATGCTATCTTACGCACATCAACCGTGCAACATATCATCAAAGTCTCCCTAAACGTCAGACTCTGTAGAAGTACTACTACTGGTAGTACTAGTACTGGTCGTCGTGGTCGTAGTCGTAGTACTTGAAGAGTCACTTGAATCGTCTTGAATTCGGTAGATGCCCTCAGGCTTAAATGGTTCCTGATTATTTTGGTCTTTTGGCTTCAGAAATTCCACATTCTCGGGACTTGCACTTCCAGCTCGAAATCTGAAACGGCGACCAGGGGCCAACGAACGCATGGCTCGGACGTAATCCATTGGTACACCGTTTTCTAAAACAAAACACAAGAGTTTTATATTAATCATAATGCACAACGTAATGAACTTGAATTAAAACATGTAAAGACATTTAATATATAAAATTTGTCACGTACCGTGCGGGAAAATGGTTACTACCAAAGAAGGAATTCTAAGAAATTCCGCGAACAATGGGCGAATTTCATAGTCATCCTCCTCCACTCCGTTTAAAGGAATGTTATCATCCCAGTCCATTAAATATATCCAATTCGCATTAATCTTTACCGCACGACACCACACACCCAATCGCTTGATACCAAGCTTCTTATACTCATCTTTTACATCTAATTTAAACATAAAAACATCTTTGATCGAAGGATAGAACACTGATTTCTTCACCAACTCTGCATATCGGTCCATTTGACTTTGAAGAACGGATAGGTTATTTTTATAAAACTGATCGTCCAGTAAGATAACACGAATTTCCGACTTCCCAACGAAATGAGACTCCCTTTTCAAAACTCGAGTGACTTCGGCAGTGAACTCGCCACTAGAATTTAGTCGATAAACAGTTATAGGGGTTTCCGTTTTATTGTAACAGCTAACGATTTTCATGAACGCGTCATCATTAAAGTCATCGTCATCTTTGTGGGCTTGTACAACTGACTCCCATTCCCAAACCTTCAACTGCTCCAATTTATCACTGACTTGGCTCATTTTACCCCTTATTTGGTATTTGATAGTAACAGGATACGTATTGAACACATCTGTACCCTGGTACTGTACATGGATCAAATATATTAATCCATTCATGTAATATTCACCAAAAATACAAATAGTAATGTAATCGCTACGTTTATTATCTTATTGTGATTGATTTAAAATTAGTTATATACCTTAGGATATAGCAATTCTTCCATCTCGATGCTAATAATAAGATCTACGCGTTTTAACTTGGTCATAGCGCTTACGAACGTTTCGCTCCAAAGCAATCCGTTTCCTTCGAAAATCATGAAATCATCTGTGTCAGGATGTCGTTTTCGCGTAAAAAGATTCACTCTGTAGCCCAAAACCGGAAACTGGTAAAAAGAACCGTTACATTAATACGTATGAAAAATTAACTCACACAATTTGCCATACTGCCTACTTATAAACAATAAGTTATTCGTTCAGTAACAAAAACAAACATACCATCATGATTTGTTTCGTTACTGGCTTGAGATCTTTTAATTTGATTTCGTAATAACCACCCACATCAAAAAAATAGACAAAGGCGGAAGATTCCTCAGGATTGGGATCGATCTTCCAAGAGTCTACTGGAGCAAAATGAATCTTCTCAATGTAAGACCGATAGTAAGACTGATTATGCTCCGGATGGGGTGCAAGAACCACTTCTCCGACATATGGATCCTCCTGGTCGTTCAGTTTTAATTCTGAAATACCAAAACCAACAACGGTTGAGTGTTCATACGTTACATACGAAAACAACCATTCCACTCCAATAATCAAAACCTAGATTTACTACTTCAAATTGCCTTCAAACTCAAGAAGGTACCTACCGGGACATGAGACTACCTCCAAAATCTCTTCTTTTAGCCGGAACAGGTCATCTTGCGTCTCTTTCTCTATAACATGGAAAACGTTGAACTTTGTTGGGTCATAGTGCATCAGGCGAAACTTGCTTCGATTCCGAATCAGATTTTCCAATGGAGCCGCTGGAATTACTTCACTCCATAAGCAGTGCGTAAGCATATCCATCGTATTTGTGGATTTCAGATCTTTTGCTGCCATCTCCACAATCGCCAGTTGAGTTGACTTTATCACTAAATCGACAACTAAAAGGAAATTGTGTTTAAGCTAAAAAATGCGACCAAACAACTACAAAAAACTTTTTTTAAACGTTACAAGTATTATACCTATATATAAATGGATGCTGACTGATTACTGATGTTTCAAACAGTTAAACAAATCGCAAACATTCCTACTTACAGTAGATACTGCCGAAATTACTAGTGCAAACGATGAAAATGAAAGATGACGACTGAAACTAAAACCAAAACGAAAGCATGTTTTAGAAGAAAAAAACCAAACGACGACGACACGCACGATAGAGCCCAGTTGACTTGTGCAGCACCCATTCAACTTGACGAAATGCATACGTTTTACTTGCATTTATCGAGTATGGTTACGCAAATTTGCGAAAATAAATTTGCGTTTTCTAATATTACGTATTATAGAATACAAATATAAACAGCTCCATGCACATGCATGTACACACACGCGAGAGGTATGCCAACTAAAATGCTTCTTTTCCTTTTGCTCTCAATTCTCTGTCTGACTAAAAGCAATTTCAATGCAAAACAGGGATCAAACCTCAGCATCCTGATAGAGTACTGATACTGTTATACGATAGACCCTACACAATCACAACAAAACACATTTGATTTCAATTTTTTTCTGAACTTTAAGCTAACTTTTTCTTGAACTTTCCCTTCAGTAAAAGGACAAAACTACATAAAAATTGGCAGTCAATTTGGCACATCCACTAACGAAATTCTTAATAGCTACAAGTGAACCAAACTGATGTACTAATTTGTCATACTAATTCGTCATTCGTAGTCATGTCATAATACTTGTGGTGATGTTGCATGTGATTATGCCAAATGAAATGGTGCACGACGAATAAGATTGGTATTACGTGATGTATGCACAGGTATGCTTAGTTAGTTGTAAGGTTACAGAGTTACAGAACTATGCAATTTTTATGATTATGCTCATGTCTTTTGTTTCAATCATGTACTGATTATGAGTACTGATAATGGTATGAGTTGATCTGTTCTCTATGGCGGATTTTTATTCGAGTTAATTACGATTACACCAAGTTTGATGCTTAATCATGGATATATTTAACATTTTTTGCAATGATAAAATTAACAATGCCAATGGAAAGGTTGTGCATTTTTAAATAAGTTATTGCACTTTACTTGGTATTGTGTATCATTACTTTAATTTTTCAAATATTTTATTTACTATAGTGCAAGATAGTTTGTTCGTGTTTAATTATAGCATGTAGATTTAGACTAGTTTCATAATAGCTTAATAATATTAAGTCGTTTTATAGATTTGGACACTTTCACAACAGCATATTATTATCATATTTTTAAAGTACCTATCCCACATCCTTGATGCTTTGATTTTGTTTACAATCAGTTCTAACTTTTTAGCAAACCCATTACACTTTGCATTGTACCGTCATCCAAACCAGCGACTTTTAAATACTGCGAAACTTCCGTTTCACTGAGACTTAACTCATCCTCAATGTCCTCATTGTGATCTACATTCCCTTCATCCTCTTCTTCGTCGTCGATATCATCGCTGTCATCGAGATGACGCTTGGCATTTGCAAGAGTGGTAATGAAAGTATGTTCACTGTCATCGGGCACACTAATAAAGTCTCCAGCACCACTGCCGCCATCTTCGGTAAGCCCTGTTGTAGAGGAACGGTTACTACTTGTGTTAGGTCCGCCGGACGAGGAAAATCCAGTAGTGGTAGAAGTTGCTGTTGCAGGTGCAGCCACATGAGATATCACAGCGGAGGGGATGATGGTTGTGGGTGAAGGAGAGGAGGGATGGGATGACGGATTACTATCCACTTCTTCCGAAAACGGTGTTGGAGGGACCTTACCTCCTGAAGACACCAGTGACGCTACTGATTTGGCTGAAAGGATTACTGATTCAGTAGATTGCTTTTCAAGTGGTTGGACTGAGGGTGTGTAAAAAAAGGCGGTGGAGGACACGTCGGAAACAGAACCGTATCCAAATTCAAGTTTATCTAGAGAATCGTCTTTTGGAATGCCCAAATCCATTCGAAGACGTTCCACCATGCCAGCAAGTTTATTCTAAAAGGCGTATCAGTGTACGGTTAAATCTGATTAGTTACATTTTTCTTTGCATTTTGCAAAGCATTTGTAACAAATGAATTTACATACCTGATCTAGGTCTTTATTTTGTTGCACGTGTGACTTGAACAGTGTTTTTAGCCCCTTATTTGTATAAATACCTTTTCTTACCACATCTTGAGTCAAGTCCATTAAAAACGTGATGTAATTTTCGTTTGAATCCCGACGTCTCCTACATTAGAAATTTCAAATTAATTGTTACAATATACTTCGTTCGTAATCACTCCTTTACCTTCGCTCATTTCCTTGCATGTATTGTTTAAGAAAGCAAGTATGCTTACAAATCAGTAGTGGACGTAGATTTCCCTTTCCATCTATCCATCTCTTTCAATCTGCTGCTGCTACCTTGCTTGTGACTATTTTCCTTTGAGCTAGTATTTCCATATCGTTTTTCAGAACAAATAAGACCCCCTGTGCGAACATCTTTGCAGGATTTTACTCCTTCCTCAAAGTCAACGTGCAGTTTATTGACGCCGCTTTCCCCGCGAAACCCTTCATTCGAACACCTTTTCTCCGGCGTACTTTCTCTCGTTGTGATTCTGCTTTCACCGCTGGAAAATCCATACGCAGAGTCTCTACTGGAGTCCTTTTTCTGAGGTGGTTCCCCTCCCTGTACAGTAGCAGAAGAACCAGCCTCCTTAATATGGTGACGGTTATGATTACGGCTGGATTTGATGACCTTAACAGCTTCTCCAACGCTCCCTCCATCATTACTGCTGCTAGGTATTAAACTCAACATTGAACTAGATTTGGCAAGGCTAGGGACTGCTGGACATATTCTCATTTCCCTATGTCCTTTGTTACGATCTTTCTCATGGAGCACTTTCCTCGGGGATTTTTTACTGTGCCTAAGTGACTGAATGTTTTCATCCATAATTCTTTGCAAAAGAACGTTATCATCACCCAGTCCTTGCTCTAATGAGTTATAAATATCCTTCATAGTTACATGAGTAGGATACTCTTCCGCAGTCAAATCTTCACTTCCACAGATTGTTCCCTGGAAAATAACGATAATTGATCATGATCAATAATTTTTCACTCACCTCTGCTCATAAAAAAGTTATACGTGGTATTATACAATATTTAAAGATTCTTACAATTGACCCTATACTCTCTGCTCGTTTTCTGGTCTTTGGTCGTTTGTTTGTATGATTTGTATCTTTTTCCGGTATCATTGTGTAAACATCACCTCCAGATCCAGTGAACTTATTTCTGGCTAACCTGGGAGATTGCTGCTGTTGTTGTCGATGATGATAAAAATGGTGTGCACTTTTAGAAAACTGTTGGTAATGACGATGATCATTATCATCGTCCACCACAATCTTTGGCGCTTTGGACGACGAATGATGTTTAGAAGAGGATGCTTTTGATCCCGTAATGACTGGCACTGAAGAAGAAGTACATTTTCTTGGCGATTTTGGACTTGTGGGCTCGTAAGGGAGAAAACATTTTGAGTGACGGGTTTGGTGACGATGTTCCCTTCCTGTGGGTACCAGTGCACTGGCTGCCGTAACTGGTCTATCTGCAGTGTTTGCAGAAGAACACGATGGGATTAGCGGAGCAGTCGAAGCAACCGCAGTTGTCAACCTTTTTGACTTTTTTGATGTTGGTTTGCTTGCTGTGGTTGTCAGGTCAAGTTGATGAATGTGGCTGAGGAAACGACGAATTTTTTCGGTAACACCAATAGGAGCTTGTACATCCGATGGAGGTTTATTGTTATCGTTGCTAACCGTGCTGTCAGTTTCATCGGATAAGAAAGCTGGAATAAAATGGAGAGAGCCATGACATTTGTGGCGAAAAAACAATATATGTTTAGAATAGAGAGGATAGATACAAAAAGGCGCTGAATTGCACTTCCATTCCATACAAACATATATTTACAAAAGTGGTGAAATATTTGAGGCAAGTGGTCTCATCATAAATTCAACAACGACACGTAAATTTTTCTACCGAGTACATAAACCG
>JAHZNB010002181.1:0-12008 GCA_027744295.1 Callyntrura guangdongensis | reverse complement strand
TCTATCAAGCCTCTTATGATATTGAATTGTAAATATTTAATTTTACATTATCATGCGGCATCTCAAGTGAAAAGGACTAAAAGCAATGAAGTTTTATGTGAAAATGTCCTTAGAAACTTTTTTTCTCATTATTTTATTTGGTGTGTTCACAGGCATTTACAAGACAAAAATTTCATTACCAACGGCAAAGTTATTAGGTGTAACCCGTAAACTGACAGATTTTCTAATATCTTCATTTAGGCGCATCGGTAACATGGTGTTAATTTACTCGACTTTCCTCGTTGTAATCAGGTAAACGATTTTACTACTTTGACTAACAAGGAAAAATCCTCACAATGATTGATTCCCAAAATAAAGACAAAGAGAATATGGATTTTTCCGCTAAGTGCATTCAATAACAGTCAAGTGTGTTTCGCAATGCGGAAAAAATCAATTATTGTTATTGCGATGTTTAACTAACATTTGCATGCACGAAGCTCAATTTAAGTTCTTCATAAAATCACTTCAGGAAATGACAAAATTTAATTTCATCGTGCGATCAAATTTATCAACAACATCGTTGCATGTATTATTATATTAATATCAGTGTATGGATTAGCTCAGCGCCAGATATATAATGTTTTGCATTATACATTCAATTTGACATTCCAGTGTGGTAGTTTCTTCTGTGATGGACTGAAGTTGCTCTTTGTTAAATAAACACAACTGTAGAAGACTCGTGCACATTTGTAAAAAGTCAAAACTTGCTGTCAATATACAATAATTTAATCCTCAAGCTCGTGTAGAATAAAAATTCAAAAACCAATTCCAAAACACATTAACAAAACCTTATATTAAGGTAAGATTAGTATCTAAGAAAACAACTGCTCTAGTTTAGCATGATTGTGCATGGTTCATGGTTTGTCTTTTCTTTTTGTTCCAATTGTATCTCCCGTGTCATTATTATTTCATTTTATTTTTGGAGACTGTACAAAACCGAAAAACTGTTATTTGCCAGCCTTAAATTATATACGAAAATTTAATATTACAACCACATTTTTCTACGACAGATATACAGCAGCTGCTTGCTACCTAATTCAACTTTCCATTAATCAGCAAAACCTGCACTAACGTCGTGCACTAACATACGGCTAAGGTAAGAATATTATATCTCTTCTAATGTAAACAACAGTGTTTGTTGGTATATATACCAAATTTAATCATTGGTTTGTAGATAAAGCTTTTTGATTTATACTGACAAGGAACACTGACGAGGTGATTTCAATGGATCGGCTTCATATTTTCAGAAATAGTTACCCTAGTTAAGATAACTCTTTTTGCCAAGTGTGGAGTTACAACGCCCAAAAGTTTCGGGGGAAAATAAAATTTTACACTCAACATTTTTTCAAACCTTAGGGAGTTCAACATATAAAAATTCCAATGAAGTAAGGGTCACCCTCTACAAGTTATAATTTCTGATGTCGTGTTATATTGGCGGTAACGTTGGAATCATGAATTGAGCTTCAAGTACTTAGTTACTTTGGTAGTTCTATGGTGTACAATTTTATACAACTAGAATAGTGGGGACCCTTACCGCATCGGGATTTTAGCATGTTAAACACCATAAGGTTTGAAAATTTTGTTGAGTGAAAAGTTTTATTTTTTATGTTTTTCCGAAACCGTTAGGCGTTTTAACTCGACAGTTGGCGCAAAGATTTATCTCAACCAGGCTAAATTTCTCTGAAAATATGAAGCCGATTCATTGAAATCACCTCGTAAGTGTTCCTCGAAAGTTAAATAATATGCCAAAATTATTTTACTATACTATTCGCATTACTTTCATTTTTATTTTTGCTTCTAGCATTTTAGCTGAGAAAATAGCTTCATATATTTACATTTTGCGTTTCTTTCTTGCAAAGCTAAATTGCTAAATTGTCTATCAAACTCCTTAAAAATTAATAAGTCCAGGGAATGTAGTGAAGTGACACCTTTAATTTAAAAACGATACGTCTTTCGGTAGCATTTGGCACGTATAGAAAGGGCATAGGCTGCGCAACGTATTTTTTCCAGGGAGGGTCAAATCACATTTCCATTTAACCCCATACTAATGAAATGAGTAATCATGTACCTACTTTATTACCTAACTATTGCATATGTAATTGAAGTTTGGTTTAAATAACCCTTTTATAAGAGTAAAAATAAGCCCAAAAAACGATTTTCTCGATTTGGTTTGCCAGGATTACTTGAAAAAAGAATCAGGGAAGGAGGTTCGCGCAAAGCATGAGATTTTTTAAATTTTAATATGAAATGTTTACTTTTTGCACTGACATGAGGGAACTGGAGATCTTAATTTCTCTGAACTGCGCCTGCTTTATCAAATTAAGATTTTTTGGCTTATCCTTCAAACGAAATCTTGTAGACGACAGAATTGTGCATTCTTTTTAAACAATTTAATCCAGGAACTGGTTCCTGCGATCACCTCTCTAAAAACAACGATAATGTATTGTTATTGGAAATCCTATATGTAAGTTTTAGATATGCCATTAGACAACAGTATATAATTTTCAAAAACGTGCGTGGTAGGCTTTTACCGTGAGTGAATTTTCAGTCATCTTGATATAAATCAATTAAATCTCCGACCATGCATTCACAATTAATTTATATTGAAATTTTTATCATTAACGTTTTAAATCGTTGTCTAGCTAATGCGTATATATTATTGCCCTTGCGGCGAAGTGGTACTCAGAAAATACTGCTGGAAACAATTGTTCATCCAAATAAAGTAAAAGCACTACATGTTATAAGCTCAAACTATATGGCAATATATAACACGCAATATGAACAAAATAGTGACCTACATTTAAAAGAAAAATTACCGAATTTTTATATTATAATTTTTGTATTTGAATTGAAACAAAATTTTACAAAATGTCTTCAAATTTCAGGAGGGGATATTGATAATATATCCCCCCTTGCGGAGCTCAGGGGGGATTTGACCCGCTCATCCCCCCTGTTCCGCAGTCTATGAAAAAGGGTGACGTATTATTAACGTGACGTAAAACCCACAGGGTGAATTATGGATGCCATCAGTTATACTAAATTATCAATATATAATTATGTTCAATTTCTGCATAAATGATCTTTGCACCTTATATAAACTGTTACCGATAAAAGTTTTTGTAGTCACTTAAACTTAATTCGAAGCAAAATTGTGCACTTCAGTTTATTAAGTTTTCACTTATGAAGAAAATTCAGTTTCTGTGTATCATAAAAATTTATTAGTATTTTGCCTGCCCTTGACGAAAAAAGCACATTTGCCCAAATGCATAAAACAAAATATAGAGACTTGTTTCTAGCCGGCTGATGGCTGATATATTTCGTAAATTTCAAAATAGGTTGCTTTGTAGTCATTTATTATCTGTGCCCATGGTATATTTTACGGGTCTACGCCATCAGCGCACAAAATATATTGCGCACATGGGTAAACTCCGCACAGGCCATTTTACGCACGGTATACACTCCGCACAAACTATTTCCCGACAGTTATTCTACACTCATTTCCAGCCATTTTTCTAGTTTCATTTCGAACGAATGAGATGACAAATATGTTTCTAAGGACCTGTATATGTAAAATTAAAATTGAACCTGAACATGTGAGTTCAACGAGAAAATTTATTGTTGCGCCATGTCCGTATTATATAGTAATAGTATATGGACTCCTTTGTAAATTGATTCTCAAATTCAACACACACAAACTTGCCAAGGAAATGGACATCAACGGAAAGGATAGATGTCATCCGTATTATATAGTAATAGTATATGGACTCCTTTGTAAATTGATTCTCAAATTCAACACACACAAACTTGCCAAGGAAATGGACATCAACGGAAAGGCTAGATGTCACCAAAGACAAAATTCTGAATGGCTGGGGCGGAGTATATACCATGCGTTAATTGACCAGTGCGAACCATATACCGTGCGGAAAATGCCTTGTGCGGAGTTTACGCATGTGTATAGTTCGTCTTTGTGCGCTAAGGGCCGGTTACCTATTTTTACAGCGAAGGTACAATGCGTATCATTTAATGTTCACAAATGCATAAATAAAACTTAATAGATATTTTTAGATTTTACTCCCAGCCATTTCACGATGTGTAGTTTAATCAGGCTGTGTAGTGACTGATAATATAAGTAGCTGTTAAAATAACGGAAATTTTTAAGGTTAGAAAGAAAACTAAAACGCACACGTTTTGTAAGTGTCGAATACTACCGAAAGATATCGCTTTTTAAATTGAGAATTTTAAATTGTGTCCATTCAGAACATTCACTGGTAAGTGTGATTTCATGAATTTAGAAGCATATACACTTTTACAAACTACATGAATTGTCTATGCAGTCATGACATTGTTTTTATAAAGATGTATTTCTACTTGTATGCCTTTTTGCAAACAGTTTTGACATGGAGAAGTCTACTCAGCAAAAACATTCAAACACCGCGCTGGTAAAGCTGGTTTCAGGTATGACGACCCAAGTGATGTCCTGGCCAAACAAAAGAGTTGTACTGGAAACTCCTTGTGTTGGACGAAGTTGTGATCCTACTGTGGAGTATGAATGGAAGTGTAACAGATGTCACACTGGGATCGAGTACGGCTTTGATGATCACGTGTATTGCGTTTGTGGCAAAACACCAGCGTGGCTTGGCTTGGAATTCAAGTGTACGGATCCCAAACACGGTGTGTCGTATGAACGACACGACTCAATTTTTTTATCCCAACAGCTCTCAAAATTGCGTCCATTTTCCGAGATGAATATTTTGATTTTGGGCGAAACTGGTGTGGGCAAATCAACATGGATTAATGGTTTTATCAACTTTCTCACCTTTGAGTCACTGCAGGAAGCCGAAAACAGTGATCTGGTTACCCTGATTCCTTCAGAATTTTCAATCTGTGGTGATGACTATAAAGAAGTTGTTGTTCGTACCGGTGTCGAAAGTTACTAGAGGAGAACAAAGATGTCGACATTCCTCTGAATTCTAGTACTATTTACTGTTATGACAGTGAAGCGTACCGGTTTCTATCGGCTGTGAAAAACAAACCCCCGGTCACCTTCCCGGAAGACGAGCGCGAAAACTTTGTCAGAAGCTGGCAAAAGTCAAATGCAGAAACACATAGAATGTTGGCATACATCAAAAACCTTCCACCACATTCCACAACAAGTACTCTGAGCTTGAATGAGGCGAGGCAATTGGTGCTTCGACTGGCTCGTCCACTGGCAGAAATCAACCGAAATAATCTATACAACAGGCAGATCATCGAGGAACGACTAAAGGAAATACAAGATACTGATGCCAATATTGCGGACCTGAAGAAAAAGCAAATGATTACTTATGTTGATATTGAGAACAAGCCATTGGCCTACCCAAAAACCGTTTGCGCTCATTCTGACTGTGTAAATGTTTGGACGATAAATAATGTCCAGATCACGGAATACAAGACAGTTTGTCATGACCACTGCTATTTGTCAGGCGTACAATCAGGTTCCACTGGTGATGACAAGTTGAAGTATTGCGGGGCAATGAATAATGACAATTGTCGCCATTGTCGTCACTCGTACACCTCACATTTGCACGTGTACCATGACTCTGTCCAGGTTCCCAAGCAAGTGCAGGATAGATCTGTGCTGGATTCGCTTGAGAAAAATTTGACAGCAAAGGAAATGAAAGAAAAGATGATTGCAGACAAGAAGAAGGAAATTGAATCGTACAACCAAGAATCTAAGAAAATTGAACAATGTTCGGTGAAATTTGCCTACTTTCTAAAGTTCAATGCTATAACGCCGTACAATGACGCCATGGAGCAATATCTGGTGCACTTGATTCGGGAGGAGGAAAACAAAATTCAGCGTGGAGGAAGCAAAGATGTCTTGGACGGCTTAAAAGGGGGCATGGAAACTTACATGAAAGAGAAGGAACTCTTGGAGAAGCAAATGGCCATAGAGAGCGGCGAAAGTGCACTTCCACCGGGTCCTAAGGATGTTGAGAATATGGTACAGGAACTTAAACGTCTTCCGCTGTCTGGAAAGATACTGACAGAGGCGTTGGAATGTGTGGCAAAAACTCAAAAAGCTGTATATAAGGAGGCAGTAGTGAAACAACCAAAAATTAAACGTCCTGCTGTCGGTGGAGCTGCCAAGTGCACCAAGAAATTTGATGGATGGTTCTCATTGTGGTAAATTTTAAGATGGGGATTACAGTAATTAGTAAACCTGTTAAAAATTGTAGCTTCTTGCTCCAAACTTGTCTTTGTGTTTCCACTTCCAACTTTTAGAATAAACTCATCTTAAATTACACAATTTATGATAATAAACGCATCATGTTGCGCATATAATAACAATTTAAAGTAATTTAAAGTTAACAATTTAGTTCAAAGTATATTTAATTGTAAAATATTAATCATTGTTTGATTACTGATTTTAGGTTATTTTGCTGAGTACTCTGCAAAATTGAAGACAATTTGTTTTCTCCTGTGTAAACCACTATCAACAAAAACATTTTATCATTATGTACATTTTGCATTACATTACACAATAAAGTCAAATTTAAAGTTTTCTTTCATTGAATAATAAAATTCTGATCAATCAATCGCTGTAGCTTCCGGACATCTGTTTTAGTGAACTTATTTTCCCCGATTTTGCGCAACAATAACAACAAATATGTTACTCAATTACGAACATTTTCACAATGCATAACTCAATATAATAATACATCTTATGGCATTGCAAAAAATGGATATTTTCTAATGTACACACTGACATGTAATGATATTCTTGCAATATAAGACCAAAACTAAAATGTGCAAAATGCAGTCGTTCATGTGTACACTTTCAAGGCAGTTTGCAAAAGAATAGCAAGGAAAGTACACAATCAATGTTTAGTAAACTATTTAAACTGGAACTTTGAATCAAATGAAATATACTATTTGATTTAGCCAAACATCGAATAGTTCAAATAAAATATTACTTATTCTCTGAATCCTCATTTAAAAGTATTTTCAACGTAATTTTATTGCGCTCACCTGTCCTTAACAATTTCAGAACAATATTTCTCACCCCATTGAATCACCTCCCCATGATTTTTACTACACGGTAAACCACGTAATGTATGAGAAAAATGTTTTTCCCAAACTATTAGGCGTTGTAACTCGAGACTTGGCACAAAAGTTAACTATACTAGGGCTACTATTTCTGAGAATATTTAGCTGATCCATGGAAATAACACACTATACAGGTTCCTTGTAAGCTTTAATTTTACCACTCTATGCTTTAATATACAAACTGTTTCCAACAAGAAATTGATTATCATGTATTGGTATGCAGGTACAATGTATTTACATTTTACACTGGTCTAACTTTTGGAAAGCGTTTATCTTTGTAAATTCTGTACCAACTCGGGAAAAAGCTAAGCGGGTACTTGTAAAGCTAGAAAATCTCTTCTCTATCAGCTTGCTTTTATTAAATCTCCAGATCGTTTGGACAACTCTACCTTCCCTTGTGAGTTTAAAAATTCTGATGTGCTCGGAAACTTTATAATATTTATCTTTTATGCGTGGAGGCAAAATCTTGTCATCCTGTCATCTAGGATGACGGGAAATATTTGGAGCAAAAATTGGGCCGGGAAGAAAACGATGGAGGGGAAGGAAAAAAGGGGGAGAAATGAAGAAGCGGAGAATAGAGGGAAAAGAAAATAAGAAGCAGAAAAAAGAAGGAAGAAAAGGGAAGAAGCGGAGAAAGGAGGAAAGAGAAAAGAAGAAGCAGAAAAAAGAAGGAAGAAAAGGGAAGAAGCGGAGAAAAGAGGGAAGATAAGGAAAGATTGGGAAGAAGCGGAGGAAAAAACGAAAAGGATAAAAAATTAAGAGAAGTAAAAAAAGAATGTTCAGTTCTCTTATATACTATAATGTGTCATGAATGTTATGCATGGTGGCCTAGCCCTAACTATTTGTTGACTTTACATTCATCGTCGTTAACGCCGTGAGTTTGTCACGTCTGCTGGAAACAACCATGAAAACACAAATTGTTACCTTATAAAGCTACGGGTGGAGTCATTGGTCATTCAATGGTACATTACAAACGTCGGCGCATGTGTACATGTTTGCCACATCAGCGCAAATCCAATTTTTGTCCTTTCTAGAGCAAAAGTAACCTTCAGAGATGAAAACAGCATTTTTAAGTTGAATTAAAAACCGACCGACAATATTTGTGAAAAATACCCGATCAGTTAACATTGGCTTATTAAAAATACTTTGCACGCTCAATCAAAGTTTATCTTTAATCCACCTTGAAAATTACGTATTCAAATAAAATTTTCGCCTCATTTCGTAAACTAAAATTCAGAAACTAGTAAAAGTTAAGGAACAATATGGTTTCGTGTTAACAAGGATTAATAAAACGTACAACAATGGTAACTTTATGAATAATCCATGTCTACTCATATTGGCAGTGAAAATATATTATCATTTATCAATGATAAATTATCATAAACCTTTCTTTATTAAATGTATAAACTGTAGCTTTTGTATAGAAATATCTACGTAACATGTATAAGCATCTAAACCGTTAAAATACAAAATGTACAATTGAGCAAATGAACTTGAGTTGTGGCTCAAAGTATTTATTTTCATGTGATTCGTCCACATGCTAATGCTCCACCTAATCCGCGAAACTATATGTAATATGAACTTGCCTTGATTGTCGCCCTTTACGACTACATTTAGCCTGGAGCACCAACTAAACAGAAATAAATCTTTGTTTTCATCGTAAGTCCTTTTTACAGCCTTTATGTCACTTCGTATCCGTTATTCTCCAGTACACAGTTAAACTTGATTGAAAGTGTTCCGAGCATACATTTCCAATGCGCGGTTTTGCACTTGTTTCTTGTACTAAACGTTTATTGTCATGCAAATCCATTGAGATTACCCGACGGCAGAAAAGATAAAAAGAAGATGATAATTTTTGCCAGTTGTACATTTTTTCGTCTGCCATTTCAAAGGAATGCTTGCATTGCTTACTTCAGATGAATTTATTTAGAATCTTTTACGTTATACTAGCTATCGTGTTTTAAGAGAGCTGAACTTTAGAGTCTATCTTGTGGGGACAAGTTATGCATTGGATTGAACATATACTAATACCTACCTTTGTATACTATATTAATAATGACTTAGAAAAAAAAATCTATAATCATATGTGTATCCATCATATATTCTATAATCCATCCAACATTTTGTAGACGACCTAATTAAAGCGGTCGAAATCATCGTGAATGTGAGAAATTTCAAGAAGGGTATGATTTTACGTAAATTTCTGAGGCTCAAAAAAAGTTTTGATGCTCTTTTCATGTTTGAGTTTTGGCAGGGTAGCGATGAATATATAAAATATTAAGATTAAGTAGACCCATTTTGTGTAAGTCATGTCACGTATGTTTTTAACATCGACGCGTTCTCAAAATGTAAATGTTTTTGTTGTTTGTTATCCCGGCTGAAACATCTATGACCATGAAAACACTGGCAGATTATTACACCCAGTTGACTAGAAAAACATGCGTAATCTAACGTTAAACTAGACCGGATTTTAAATTGAGAACAACCTAACAATTTTCCACCAGTATTCGAAAACTTTCTTAGAAGTCCATCTTCATAAATTCTTGTCGCAGATACCGTCGCAGCTTGTATCAAAAAAACTTGACCGGCCACCACAACCTACATTCTTCTGGCTGTAGACACATGGATTTTTTGTTATAGTACTTTTACTTTAATTTCTTAGATTTCGTGGATTTAAGTCTACGTAAAAAGTTAATTAATATATTAGTATTTTGCAATGAACTGGTATTTTTTGTTAGTAGTGTTTTACCTTGCAAGTAGAAACAAACTAGTTTTGGAATAAGTTATGATTTTTAAGTCTAGTAGTGTACGTACTCATTGCTGTATACACACCGTCGGTATACGCATTTAGGAACTACCAGTTATTATTATTTGGCGTAGAAAACCGTAAAACCACTTAAAGTATGTCAAGACCGCCTTTTCCATAAAGAAACCAAGCTAAACTTTATCTAATTCTATCGGAGAACATTTAAAGTTTGCGCTGTTTACCAAGAGTCCATCAAGGAGTATCTAAAAATATTATGTACATTAAAAATATTGTAATGAAAAATTATCAAAAATTTAAGTAACTAAAACATAAGGATAACCAACACGCAAAAGTATCTAAATATAAATAAGCTAAATAGGGTTATTATAAATAAAACGATAAATAATCTACACCATAATTTACATAAACTCGTTTAATTATTTTCTTTATTCAATATATACACCATTTAACATTTTACTTGACGATAGTTCACTGATACATGACAAAGGCCGCTGTTTTTAAAATATGTCTTTTCGTTTATCCTAGTTTAAATTTGATCTGAGGATCAAGTTGGGAACGCCATTGTTGGGACAAAAACTTGCAATGTAGCAGACAAAACCCGAATGAGATTCTTTCCAATGTTTTATAGAAATACACATTAACCTCTGATTTGAATATTTTGGAGGAGATCTAAAACTTTAGGTGACTAATTTTGGTTAACTTTACAGGATTGTCAAAACTTAAATCGCCAAGACGAAAAATCTCAAGTAGGACAAAATCGCCAAATTATTTTTTAAAAATTATTTACTTTCGTTTTCCCGTTGGTTCCATTGAAATAATAGACATTAGTAAATCAAACCAGAAAGCTTAGCTATTCAGCTTTGTCCTTTCAGTACTGTATTTCCTTGACACAGTAACCTATACACTAATGTTACTATCGTGCAATTTGAAAAACCTAAAATGTGATTAAAAGCAGTAGTCAAAATGAAAAGGAACAATAATTTTCTTCCTTTGCCCGAAGTCTAGTAGCATTATTTTGGAGCACAATTTATTGTATCTATTCAAACATGGTATGAATATTATGAATATTCTTGGAATGCCTTGGCATGAGTAGAAAAAACATTCATTAAAAGTTTGAGCCTACCATTTCTATAATATGAATCCTATTGTTTATTTATATTGATATTGGATACTTCAATTTGCATGAGAGTTATGGATAACCTTTTACCAGATTCATAAGTTTTCTTGGTTATTATTTTTAAATTATCCACCTAGTTTACCGTTCTCTTAAGTTACTAATATCATCAGAAATAACTTCCGATTGGTCTTAACTAGACAAATTCGGATTTTTGATTAGGTGTAAATCTAAATAAATCACGTAATAAACTTTTAAATTTTGGAGTATTAATTCTTACATCCAATATTTCCAAAGAAATTCATAAAAAAACAACGCGAAGGAAAATAGAAAAAAAATGTTTTTGGCGAATCTGTTCTGCTAGAGATTTTTTGTCTTGGCGATTAATGGATATGGAGTTAAAAGTTTGATTCTGTGTGCACTTGACTTTTTCGTAGATACTTTCTCCTTCGGTTCGGTTTACATGTTGTAGGTAATTTTCGTTTAGACTATATTTATCGTGTAGAATTCCGTATATTAGATAAACCGTAACAAATGAAATCTCCTTATTCATTCCAATCCCAGTAAAATTATAAATTACAAATTATCCTCTAAAGTTAGTTATTAGGGCCTTAAATTCTTACGAAGACGTTCGTTTTTGTACGTATTTGATTAATGTCAAATCAATACTAAAACAAATGCAAAACATAAAATGTAAAAATTTCTATTATCGTGAACTTCTTGGAATTTTGATTATAATACGCACAAAATGCCATTTCTTGAGTATTTATAAAGTATTTTTTTCAAATTAAGTAAACTATTCAAATTTTGTGAATTATTTTTTGAAAAAAGCATCCTTCGACTCGACTTTTTGTCCACTTTAATCGTAACTGGCCATTCAGGGAAGATAATTTACTTTGGTATAGGTTATAATTATTCTGTGTCTGTAAACTTGCTTGTATCATTTTCATTATATGCAAAAAAGGATTAACGATTTAAATCACTGAATTCTTTCTAACA